>MU551647.1:185098-226364 GCA_024362625.1 Silurus asotus | reverse complement strand
TATATATATATATATATACACACACACACACATACATACTTATGCTGCACGCATGCATACTTGTGCACATAGGTCCACAGAGTGCATTAAAATCCTGGCACCTAACTGTAGGCTATAGCATCTTATTCCACTTATTGACACTCAAGCTGTATATCATATACATATGTATCATCAATAAAGCAGCGCAATAGGATTCCTTTTATTAAAATGGATTTTAATAAAGTTGTTAGAGAGAGAGACAAATTACGGGTGTATGAATTATTGTGCCGTGTCTCTGTTTATAATAAGCTGCTGGGGATAAGTTTGTGTACTGTCTTTCATATATTTTTTAATTTTAATCTCATCTTCAGCATTTCCTCAAATTCATCTTTTGCCTTGCACTGGTATATTCACCATACATGGGAAATTAAATGCAAACATCATTTATTTAGGTCACTTAGAAAATTAGGAAATGTTTATAACAGCTGTCCCACTCAGTTTGTAACTTGTATTTATGTAAGCCTGTGTAGCATTTGTTTGGAAGGCAGCGCATTAGTTACGAACGGTGATTAAACTGACCAGAACTGCCTGTGCATTCAACAGTCTGAACCCACATCTTCCAGCTCATTTCAATGCAGTACATAGACAGATCATGGCGTGTTTATTTTTGTCTCTTTCTATATTTTAAAAATAAATTAAGTATTTTGTCCTTGTTTTTACAGCGACCCACAAGCTCTTAATGACTTTCTTCATGGATCAGAAACACAGGTGAGTTTGAATCTGGAATATAGGTAACCAGATGACCAATTGTCCAAATACTGGACAATTTGCTGACAATTTCCTTTCACATATACATCAATTAATCAGTCTAAACCCTGGTGCATTTACATGGTGGTCTTGTGTAGCTTCTAAGCACTGTTAAATCTAAAGTACAGTTGAAGTGCAGCGAGAGAGTGAATTTGACCAAATCAAAGGACGGGAATGGGTATCAGTAATGCAATTAAACTATTTGGTGTGAAAACGTTCTAAACGGTATTACAAAAACTTTTGAGAAAGTGTGCGTATAGCACGTTAGCCTAGATTTTCCCTTCCACTCCAGCTCCTTTCCAGGCGATTGTTTCTATTTCCTTTTCTTCTTTAGGATCTTCTTTAAAAGATTGCATGCATTTTCACCCTTTGACTTTCTCTTTTGTTGATTCACAGTATTGACATACTAATCTAATATATCATTTGCATCCTATTTTCCCTTCCTTTTAACTGTCTTGTTGCTAACTGATGGTTGTATGTTTTGTGCTTTGGTGGGTCTGGACACTATCCTCACTATGCTTCTCCTTTGCTTTTTCACTGTGGCGTCTTTGTCCTTCTGCATTTTCTACCTGTCCCTTTGCCCTTGTCTGTGGTGTGGTGGTCTGTCCTATTCTGGGTATACCTGTCTGTAGCTGGATGCTGATGACCTTTTGGATGGCTCAAGTGACCCGTCCAGTTCGTTCTTCTCCAGCACCGGGGTAAGTATAATTCCCCTCGTTTCCCCACTTTCTATGTCTATGTTCCTGTATGTAGCATGCCTTCCTCAGCCTCACCCATCAGATCAGATTCAAACCTCCCAGCAACCATCAGCGGTGAATCGATAGGGCAATCTAGGCCACTTCAGGCATCCCATCTCACAGACATCTATACCGTTTGTTTGCCTTTCCTTTAATGACGTGATCTAATGAAAGCATGTAAAATGTGCCTTTCCTGTTCCTTCTAGGACCATGTTCCTGAAGTCCAACCACCGGCTCAGCTGTCGACGAGTGAGCCATCTGGCCTTCCCCGGGTCAGTGTTGATTTGGATTTTTTAGAAGATGATGACATCCTTGGGGCCTCACCAGAAGAAGGAGATAATGAAAGCAATGGTGTTGGGTCAAACCATGAACCTTGTGATATTCTGCAGCAGAGTCTGGCAGAAGCCAATATCACAGAGCAGAGCCTTCAGGAAGCAGAGGCTGAGCTTGACCTCAGCTCGTTTGGGCTGACTGGTCTGACACAGGTGGTCCAACCACTGCCTGATGCTAGTTTGCCTGGTGTGGGCATTGCTGGAACTACACAAATCTTTCCTGGTCAGGGCAACACCACCACACCTTCCAGTGCAACTACCGACATGCTTGGCTCAGTTCTGGCACACCAAGGGATGCAGCTTCAACCCCAGGTCATGAACAAAGCCATCAATGTCCAGCCATTCATGCAGCAAGTTGGACTTGGAAATGTGACCCTTCAGCCCATTTCAAGCCTTCAAACCCTACCAAATGGAAGCCAATCTGGACACCTGGGCATTGGACAGATTCAAGTTGTGGGTCAATCCACTGTAATGACTATCAATCCATCAGGGCAGCACATTCTGGCCAAAACCATGGGTGGCTATCCTCTGCACCAGCCTGGACTCGATGTCACCAGTGCTGGGGCCCAGGCTGGTCTTGGAGGGTCTATGCTTGGCTCTGGTGGAGGACTGTTGATTCAGGGAGGCAAGGCCACTCTAGGATCTCCATCATTGAATGGTCCAGCTATTTGTGTCAGTAGCACTAACACCATTAGCAGTGGTACCACAATGGCTGCTCCTAGTGGTATATTGGGTTTTGCTCGTGGTCCTTTAAATACAGGAACTCAGTCTCAGACACAAAACCAGGTCATGCAAAATGTCATCATACAGCGGACACCAACCCCAATACAACCCAAACCTCCCCAAGGGAGCACCATCCAACCTAAATCCTTCAAACAGCAGCAGCAACTGCCAGCTGCAAATACACTGCAAAATGATGCCAATAAAGCTCTTGGGGTGCAGCAAGTCTCAGCATCTGCTGCTCAGAATGTTACCTTCCTTGCTGGCAAGCCAAGTTCAAATGTAGTATTAAGTACACAGACCACCACACAGGGGGCACAATTCTCCCAAGCCCTGTTTAAGCAAAGCAATCCTACATCAGGCAAGCCTCTTAGTGTTCACTTGCTAAATCAGCAGGGCAGCATTGTCATTCCTTCCCAGGCTGTCTTACAAGGGCAGAATCATCAGTTCCTGCTTAATCAGCTTCAGACTGGAGGTCAGATTCTGGCCCAGCAAACAGGGGGACACATTATCACTAGTTCCGGGCCAGGTGGACAAATTATTGCTGCCAATCAGATCTTGGCAACCAACCAAAATATAAATCTCGGACAGGTTTTGGCCCCTCAAGGTCATCCTGGTGCTGCCCACATTCTTTCTGGACCCATACAGCTTCAGTCTGGTCAGATGGGCCACCCCACACTCTTCCAGATGCCTGTTTCTCTAGCGCAGTCACAGAATCAAGCTCATCCAGTTACAGGACATGTTCAAACTGTGATACAAGGCATGCCTATACAGAGTTCCCTGTCAATAGAGGGTCTGAGTCCAGCTGTCAGTTTGCAGCCAACTCTTCACCAGCAGGCTGGTGGTGTCAACACCACCACTGGAGTAACAGCCATGACCCAGTGCCAACCAAGTGAGAGCATAGCTGACCTGGGAACATCGAATGAGCAGGCAGCCCAAACCCAGCCACAACCCTCTATCGTTACTGTTCAGACTGGTCCTCCAGTTTCAGCCACTATGTTGATTCCTTCTTCTGCATCACCATCTTCTACAGTAACTTCATCTACGACCTCAGTGAGCACAGTGGGCTTGGCTTCCCAGGTCCAGCACAGCCCAGGAAAGGTGTTGTTCACTCCTCAAAGCTCCAGCATTATCCTTAGTCAGGAGCCTGTGCAGATGTTCCTTCAGCAGGTTGGTGTGCTCTGTTTCTAGATAGTGTTCTACTTGTATTTGAAATATTTGCATAATGTTTAGCTGTAAAATTCGAAATGCGCCAGATACAAAGGCCATGCCCACTAGTCAGATTATGCACAATGTAGCATCCATGCAGACATGCAAATCTATTTTGAGAGTTATGTATGTCTGGTATATCTGCAAGTTTTTCCAGTGTAGAGCCCTGCTGAACGTTCCCTAGTTTGGATTACTGTTTTACCTCTCCCTTCCTGACCTGATAAATGTGCTCATGTCAGGATCAGCAGCACCAAGCAGGGAAAGACCCACCTGCCTCTGTGGGTGTACCTGCATCTGTTATCGTCAGTGGTGGCAGCTCTGGTTCCGCCCCTACAGTTCACGATGGCCCATTAACTGAAACTCGCCCAGGGGAGAATGCAAGTCCTTCCCTTGGCCCTGCTGACATGGCAGCATTGGTTAACAAGGTAGATGAGCTTGTGCTCTGCACTAAGCCCCACCCACTTGTTGCTGGCACTGCTGCATATAGAGCTGAACAGTGATTGACCATTTTGAACAGCTTTGGTTCAGGAAGTAAATTTCCTATTCATTTTCTTTGTACTCATCTTAACCTAGAGATTGAGGCATAAAACCAACCAGCTATTGTATGAATCGTCTCACTATTCTTTTCAAAGCAAAAAAAAAAAAAAAGTATAAAAAATGATTCAATTGACTTTTACAAATAAATAAATTAGGGCCCACATTAGGCGCATAAATTGGCCTGACTATAATGTATTTTCTTTAATAGTAACATTTTGTAAATATATTAGTGGCTTTAGTTTCGGTATATATCGTAGGGTTTTTATTTACAAGCAGCGTAGTGAATCATATATTATTCTAGTGTCCATGTCAAACAATTTTCATTTTTGTTCCAAAAATATGAACAATAATGATGGCTGTTATTGACTGGGGAAACACAAAACCAACTCGGTCTTTCTCTCTCTCACTGGCTAGAGTTAATGCATAACCGTAGAGTGTGAATTTAGTATTGCTAGGCTGCTGCAATATCAGATGACGTAAGGTAACATTAACTTGCAAAGTAGACACCCAGCTTGCACTGACATCTGATATCAACTACAAGATCTGATATGTCATTTCTTATCCGGTGCACACACCCCTCCTCTGCCCTAAACTATAAAATGCTGTTTTGGTTTAAGTTACATAAATAAATAAACAAATATGCTTATGATATAAATCTTAAAATGAATAGAGGCAGCAATAACACTTTTTTTTAATAAACAATACTGATCATAATATGAACAATTTAATTGATCATGTTATTTTTGCTGTAATGTTACATTTCAGTTAGTTTTATATCACCGTCGGTTTTTATGCTCCCTCTAGTTGGGAGCTACATTAGGTTTTTGGGTTGTTCGTCTGAGATTCTCAATAGTCTGATGTCTCAAGCCCGGGTCTGATTTGTTTGATTTCTGTGGTATTATCATTTTTAACAGGAGACGAACTGATTTGATTTTGGAATGAATTAAAACAGGGCCAAGGTCACAGCAAGGTCTGATGTCTAAAGGATCTAAAGGATGTTTCTTTAAAAGTTTATTGCCTGCTTGAAGTGTATGAGGATTAATTCATAACAAAAAAAGGACTGGATTAGCTAGCAATGGAGGCTTCAATGCTGATTATTTTTTATCTTGCAATATTTTTATATTTTATTTATTACATTTGTTAAAAAAATTACTTCTAAAAGTCGTGTAATTCATAACGATATTTAATTCTCTTGTAATCAGTCAGTAAACACCAATAGGGTTGTGTCAGCGAACACATTCAGGCCAAAGCAAGCGCTCACTGAATAAACATATGACTTGCGTAATTTTCGAAAGTGGTTTCTCCACATGGCTGAGAAGAATTCTTCTGGACTTCTTAAAGCTTCTTATGTAAACTATCATCTTTTGGTTCTTTTCTTCTTCAAACTCAGTTTGGGGAAAACAGATGATAGAATTAAAATAAGGTAATGTTTGACATGATTTGCCTTACTCGCATTACATTTGGTCAAGCTAGTGTTAAAGTTTGAAACTGTTTCACAAGCTGGAAGAAAGAAATAAGGTGGAGAGTGTGTGTGCTGCTGGTAGATAAAGAGATGGATGGACAAAGTGTGAGGCACTGATGGAGCAATAGCTGTAGTGTGTGTGTGTGTTATAGGTACAGTGACAGAGTGAAAAGGAGAGAAGAGGGAATGGTGTGAGTGATTTATGGCACTCCTGAACTCTTGAAACTTCCAAGCCAGGGCCTGAACATTGTTAGTGTACATATGTGGGGGCTGTTTTTTTTTTTTTTCTTCCTTCTATCATTTGTTATGTAAAAACCAACTCAAACTAGTTAAAATACATTTATAATAGTGAAATTGGGTGTGTTTGGTTAATGTGAAGGTTAAGGCTTTCCAACTGTTTAGATTTTTAATGGAAGTCAATGGGAATTTGGGGCATTTTTAGTGTCCGTAACAGGAAAACTGTCATTCAAATGAGAAAAGCCATAACACTAAATAGGAAGAGGCTGAAGGTCTTTTAAGAGTTTAGCTCGAAAGATCAGGAAGGAGAGATGCTTTGAAAATGTGGGTCTTATAATAATAATAATAATGCACGTTTATTACACCCAAGACTAAATCGGTATCTGCAGATGACGTAAGAGATCCTGATTGTAAATCAGTACAGTATTTGGTGTAATAACTCTGCCACACAAGTTCATGAGCAGATAGGATTACGGTAGAGTTCTGCTTTCTCCAGGAAAGAATAATTGATGGCAAAAGAGTAGCCAATCACTGAATACATTCAGACTTATTTCAGCTGAGTGACAGATCAAACTCATTAAGTAGTTTTGTGAATCGTCTCATTCTGGAAAAAGAAAATATTTTCATTTCAATTTTTTTTTGTTTGGTTTTTTTTTTTTAGGATGAAGGGACTATTTTATGCTGTTTCTGAAATGGTTATGAAATGGAAAGAACTGAATTATACTAATGCAACTGTAGTGCAAAATGATTGCTGCATTTGTTTACAACATTGAAAAACAAACAAGTTACATCATTATGTAGTTAGTTTTAAACAAAAGTGCTATTAAATGAATCTTATCGAAAGAAAGTGAGAGACAACAATACATGTGATAGTTTCCATTTTCATAGTTATGACATCAGTATCCTGCGTTAATGGGCCAGCATTTTAAAATGAATTATAATAAATGTAAAAAAATACACCGTAAAATGATGCTTGAGGAGAATCAATTATTGTGATTTGTTATTGCTAATAATTAAATTAGCCGTGGCAGGAATCGATGGCATTTTACTTCCGAACCTGACTGTTCAGCTCTATTGGAACACCTTGTAATCCAGTAAAAACTGCTCCCTCTCCAAGCACACGCAAACAAACACCCTTTTGCTGGACCTCACATTCTGCCATGCCTTTCCTTTAAGCATTGTGTCCTCCTTTCAGTTGCTCTGCCAATCTGACTTTGGTCTGCATTATCATTTTGTTAATTTGTTGCTTTTCCTTTCCCTTCCCTGCTAATTTTCATGGTTCACTATTCATTAAATTTTGTGATATGTAAGGTAATGACCGCATTGTGTGTGTGTGTGTGTGTGTGTGTGTGTGTGTGTGTGTGTGTGTGTGTGGTGTTTCCCAGTAATGTGTTTTACTTTGATTTTACTTTGTTTTAATGATTATTTTAAAGATGTAGTGGTCTGGTGTTAATGACTATAAATATAATGTAAAATGCCCTAGGAGCATGTCTGCAACATTGGCCTCATAAAAGTGTCCCAAATAGATGTCTGGTACTGTTAGCAGAACTACAGTACTTCACCTCAATGGAGGAATTAATTCCCCTTTTTGTGATGTATATAATTTTGGGAATTTTTATTTATTTATTTATTTTTAAATATGGGAGCATGATGGTGCAGCAGGCAGCACTTTTTGCCTTGTGACTCCAGTATACCTGGGTTGATTTACAGTCTGCATGTTCTCCCTGTGCCCATATGGGTCAAATTAATGCCCCTTTCCACCACCCAAAATCATGCTGGTTTTAAGTTGTTTCATAGCAACTGACATTCAGTATGCATCCGTCCAGTGAAAGGCTTCAGATCCACAGCATCCGGATGACCAGGATAATGTGGCTACTGACCTTTAATGAATGTCATTGGAGGAATTCTGCAGGAAAACTAATTTTAATAGTCGATTATTCATGTTAATTAATCAACAAATAATTTATATTTCAACTTAACACTGTCATGGAAAAGAGAGGCCTTTCAAGTAATGTAAACTGAATTTGGTCAGAGAGTGTGAATTAAATATTGATCTAATTATGTATGTGGATTCAATTTATTTTCTCCACCTCTTCATCAAATCTGTATTCACTTAAATGTTCCTTTTCATTATTCTGAACAAACTAGAATGAATCAAACCTAACTACGCTAGTCTCATTGAACTACGACATTGCTGCACACATCTTTGCACTACTTTGAAGTATATTTCACTTAGCAAGTGAAATATAGTAAACAGTCCATGTCCTGTTAAAAATGTCTGTTGCTTTGTATGGTTTCTACAGATGAGAATTGTTTGTTATTCCATTGTAAATGTAATGATTCAAATCAAATATTTATATATATATATTTTTCCCCCACATATCTTGCTGTCCTACTATGCTGCTTGTGTATTGTTTCCATGATTTTAAATATGTATTTCAGTTTGGATTTAATTTTAAGTTTATATAAGAAAATGAGAAAAACAATTGTTTTGATTCTGTTAATTGATGAATTTCTGCTTGCCCTCTCAATTCCTAATCCCCAGGTTTCATCAGCAGCACATCAGCAGCAAGCTTTAAAGATTCAAAGCGCCTCACCCTCTCGGTCTGTGGCCACTCACAGTGTGACGCCGACTCTCTCAGACAGCCCCCAGCCATCCCCCCTTATTCAGATCCAGTCCCCTCACCCTCCACAGTCCCGACCTCCCTCTCAGCCTCAGGCACAGCCACCATCTCAATCCCAGGCACCTTCACGGGCATGCACACCTTCCTCTATACCTCCACTCTTTATAATACACAATTCAATAGGAGGTTCACCGCAACCATCTCAGCCAGTTGCCCAAGCTCCACAACAGCAAACACAGCAGCAGGCACAGCCTCAGCCTATTCATGTGCAGATTCCACAGGTTGTTTCACAGCCTGTGGTTCTCCAGCAGGAACAGCTGCCCACCTCCTCTTGCTCCCCGAAGCCTCCCCAGGCTCCTTCGTCACAGTTCCATTTTGTGACGCCTGCAGTGTGTGCCGCGGCTGGGACAGTGTTGAAACAGGTGCCAGGCCTGACTGCTGAACAGCAGCACCATTTACAGCTGATTAATGCACAACTACAGACAATGTCATCGATCACCCAGCCTTCACCACAGCAGAAGCAGCTCCTGGATAAACTCAACCAGGCAAGCCAACATCATCTTGACTGCAACATTCGTAGAGGAAAATTAGTTCAAGTGTGCTTGAAGAAATCTTTGTGTTTTTTTGAAATATATGAGAGTATAGCACCTTTGCTCTAACCAGTCTGTCTCTGTTTATTCAGGTTCAGCAAAACATCCTTCTTCAGGCAAAACAACAGCAGCAGCAGCAACAACAACAACAACAACAACAACAACAGCAGCAACAACAACAACAACAACAACTTCATACTCAGACTCAGACTCAGGCAAACCAGTTTAGTAAACTGCCTGACCAGCCCACAACTCAACTGGTTAACTCTTCAGCCAGCAGCACAGTTAATGCATCTGTCACATCTCTGTTGCAACCGAAGTCTGTCTTCATCAAGGCATCAGTTTCAGGTGAACTGTCTATTGTGGTGCTTATTGTGGTGCTTATATTTAAGTGGTGCTTAAATATCATTATAATTATAGAATTCCCTTATTGTTATGTAAATACTTGTGGTGCTTTTATACGGTCAATACTTGTGTTGTCTAGGTTCAAATGACACCCAGGTATTTCCTGGAACTTCAGGCCCAAGTGGAACAACAGTAAATCAAGGAAAACCCCCTCTAAATCTTGCTCAGTCTGTTCAGGTCTGACTCACTAGTAACTTTAACTATTTATTGATTTAGTCTTTCTGTAATGTATATAATTTGTAACCCAATGTTGTATTTGCCTTTAGGCAAAACCTGGGGTTATAAGTGCAGTTGGAGGGCTGACATTAGGTAAACCAGGGTTACAGATTCAGGTTCTGAACAGCGGACTCTCACAGATGCCTACCCTGCAGCCTTCAGCTCCTGTTCAAACCCAGGCAAGGATTGTATACACCTGTTGCTTTCTGTGATATGCTACAATTTGTTATGGCATGTGGCTGTATTTATTATTAACGTACTATGTGTTATATATTTTTTTCTGACCTCCTGCAGACTTCAGCTTTAAAAAGGCCTTTAAGTGCAGAGCCAAGCAAGGAAGCAAGGTATGTACTGTTTGTGTGCCTTTGCAGTATTAAACAAGAATTGAATTAGACATGCACTATACATTTTTTATCGTCAGATCAGAAACCCAGACTTGATCCTGTAATATAATTCTGTACTTCTGCCCCAGAGTTACTGTACCCATTTCCATAGAAGGGACAATTTAGTTACCGGTTTGTCCAGATTACGTGCTAATGGTGTGTGTGTGTGTGTGTGTGTGGGTCTGTGTAGGATATTAGAACAGTTGAGGAAGCTTCAGGCTTCTGTACTACATCCAGACTACAGCTCACCTTTTCACTCTTTTGAGGACACACTCTGCCGGCTGTTGCCCTACCATGTGTACCAAGGCATGGCTCCCACTCCTCAAGACTACCGCAAAGGTAGTGCACCCAAAGCCTGTATATGATGACTCATATAAATGATTAAGGCAGTTAATGAAGTACATAAATGCAGTCTCAATATTGTGGACCTTTAACAATTTGAGTGTGCCCCTTGGTGTCTTCATTACTGATTGTTTAAATATTTTTGGTCTCTGCCCAGTGGATGAAGAGTTTGAAAATGTCTCCAGCCAACTTTTGAAGCGTACACAATCCATGCTGGATAAATATCGTCACCTGCTGTTTGAAGAATCAAGGGTATGAGCATACGCAGGTCTAATTACTTTTCCCATCTCACCTATAATTTCTTTTGTCCTTGACATCGAGTTTGTGCTTCATGTTTTGTTTTGAGCAGAGGCTGGGTCCTTCTGCAGAGATGGTGATGATTGATAGGATGTTTATCCAGGAGGAGAAGATCGCCCTGAGTCAAGACAGGATACTGGCAAAGGAGAAGCCAGGTAAAGTCGTAATGATATGCTTGACCATTCAGAAATAGTGAAAAGTGATTCAAAATACAAATTATAGTATGCCGTGTATTTGTTTCACTTTGATTTCTCAGTAAATTGCAACTACAAGGAATACTGCAGCTACAAACAAAGATGCACCATGTATGCTTTGTAATGTAGGATTTTTTTTTGTTGGTCAGGTAACAAAAATTTGGAGTGCTTGGTTTTAGTTTTAAAACGTTAAAGTACATTTAAAAGATCCTCTACAGGAGCAGGTCCAGGGCAGTCATGATGGCTTCAGAATAGACTACAGCTTAAATTTTATTTTTATATGCAGTGTGTTGGACAGCCCTGTTGTAATAATTAGTATGTGTTCAGAAATACATTGGGAACATTGTCCCGATCGAATGTTACATTAAAGCCGAAGCCTGTGTTATTTATTCAGTGCACTCTCTATTTCTCGACAGAGGAGTTTGTGGCCAATTCATGTATGGTGAACAGGGTTGCAGACAGTGGTGTGAGACCTGCAGCAGTGGAACTGAGCTCTGTTAAGACTGAGCCTGCAGCAGTGGAACTGAGCTCGGTTAAAACTGAGCCTGCAGCAGTAGAACTGAGCTCTTTCAAACCTGCTGTAGCAACGGCCCATGTAGCTGGCACGCCAGCTCCAGCTTCTACCTCGGTAACTGCTACCACTGCTAACCCTGTTCCTGTTCCCTTTCCCCCCACCAAACTAGTGATAAAACAAGGAGGAGGGGGAGCACTGGTATCGTGGTCTACTAGCTGCCCCCCTATGACTGCGTCAGTGGTACGGCCTTGTGCAAAAGCCACAGGCCTGGGCTCCGAGCGCAGTTTTGGCCCCACCTCATCCTCAACTCATTCTGCAGATGATGACGATGATGACGACGATGCACTTCCACAGCGGACTAGCAAGCCTCCCATCAAAACCTACGAGGCACGTCAACGAATTGGCTTGAAGTTAAAGATTAAGCAAGAGGCAGGGTTCAGCAAAGTGGTTCACAACACTGCATTAGACCCAGTTCATTTACAGCCACAGCACACTCCACTACCACAGGGCCCTGAGCCACCCTCTAAAACAAGACCACCTGTAACCCATCTGTCCACAGTTCAAAGGACATCACCCCCTACCAGTAATTCCACATCCTCTGTCACTTTCAGTGCAGCAGCAACACACGCAGGGTCTGGAACTACAACTTCCTCAACTGCCCCACCTCCTTCAGTCTCTCATGGCTGGTCATCGATGTCCTCGTCCTTATCCTCCTGCACCTCTTCAGCCCAAGTGAATGGCACACTAGAGCACTATGAGGTGTCTGGGGCCAAATTGAACCCTACCTCCACGTCAACCCCTCAGTTGACTACCTGCCGATTACCACTACGCAAGACCTACCGCAAAAATGTCAGCCCTCATCACCGACCGGGAGTGCCAGGAGGGGGCGACATGGGACCCATTCCACCAGTAGCACCTGCATCCTCCCCTTCAGTGGAGAGGACGGTTATTGCCAGTGTGAAATTGGAACAGCAAGGTGTCTGTAAGCCCTCTCACACTCGAACAGACCCAAGCTCACAGGGCCTGGCATCTGTAGAGCATGAATTTTACCATGGAATTAAAAATGCATATCAGCAGCAGCAGCAATCCTCTGATAAAGAGGACGAGGCGGATGGTAATACCGGGGACCACATGGGAAGGGTCATGGGGCAGATGAGTAAAAGCCGTGAGTGGGCAGTGGGGACGTTTCGAATGGACCAGCATGCGCCAGGCCCTCCATCTCTTGGCGAAACATCCTGGGCGCGAGACTCGTCACTTCCTGCAAAACGATCTAAATCTGATTCCCCAGACATGGACAATGCCAGCTTCTCGAGCGGTAGCCCCCCACTGGACAACTCACTGAACGAACATCTGCAGTGTGCTATAGATAGCATACTGAATCTGCAGCAGGGCCCACCGGCCCGTGGAGCTGTGGACAGGGTCTATGCTGGAAACTTATCCAACCAGCACCAAACCCACCATCGTCAAGGCACAGCATCTTCATCAGCATCATCATACAGACACACTGTCACCTCCTCTCCCTCTCCATCATCATCTTCCATTTCACAGCATCCACAGTTAGGGGGACGAGGACAGAACGGAAATCTGGTGTCACAAACACATAGTAGATAACAGACCCTTTTAGTCGAGAGAATCTGAAAGACTGAAAGGCCTGGGAGACGCCAAAGCAGGAAAATCACTTTACTCTGTTTAGCTGTGTTTGCCTTGCTTGTCTATGGATGGCTACTGAATCACAATATTGTCTAGGTGTAATTTCCCCTTACTTCCAAAATCGTGAAGTGCACTTTGTCATGCCAGGCTCACTTTTGGAATGTTTTTTGTGTTGTTTTGTTTGCTCACTTAAATTCTTTCATTAACCTTTTTATTAATAATACCAAAATGTGAGGAAGTTTCTTCAATCTGACCATTTACTTTTATGTATTGCCCTTGATTAATTGCCATTACCACTGTAGAATTCTGCCTTTACGGTTTGATGTTATTCTTTATAATGTTGTTCTTTTGAATTTCAATTGAGGTTTTTGTCCACTGGTGAAGATCGTAGTCATCATCCCCCTTCAGCACAAAATCATGAATTACCATAACAAAGAAGCCGACCCATCACTAATATCCTCCTGTTCCTGAATCATTTTGGGTTTCAGCAAAACCTGATGTGGTGACTGCTGGGATTGAAAAAACACTTGCCAATAAAGCAAACTGCTAGATTTCTAACAGAGCCTTTTAAATGACACAATTAACTGGAGCACATTTTACAGTGAATACCTGTAGTCCTTTTTTATAATACTTTAAAATTGCCTACAGTTTTTCGAGAAAATTCATTGACCTGACAGAGGGCAAAACGCTGCGCAACCGTCTTCCTGAAAATTCTCCCTCTGGAAGAGTTCATTTTATTTTAATTTGATTTTTTTTTTTTTTTTACTCTCTAACTTTCCACTGCTCTTTTAGAATATGGAAAGCTCAATCAGGTTAGATTAGTGCTCAGTACAGACGCAGATTCAACCCTATTTCAAACCAGTTATTGTAATGGACACCACAATCACTGCATCCTTCAACATCCTCATCTCCATCATCTAACCGTGAAGCATCCTCTATTGTGATTATATACAACTTTTACTTTGCATCACACATTTAAGTGGCAGTTAAAAAAAAAACAACAACAAAAAAAACCACAACACCATCCTAATTTATTTATATATTTTATGTACATGTAATGTAGAATCCTTCGAATACCCTCTGGACAATTCAAATGCAAACACAGCTCAATTACGAGGAAAAGAAAACTAATCTAAAGGAAAAAAAAATAGAACTGTAAGAATTTGAAGTATAGTACTACAAATTAATTTTGTATTGTATTTATTGTGTATAATGACACTTTTTTAAATAAGGAAACTGTACATTTAGTAAAACTGTAAATTAAACTTTGCTTCTTTTATGAAAGAATAATGCACTTGTTTGCTTCTCATTGACGTATGCTAAGCTAATTCACTACTGCTGGAAAAGCTGTACAGGAATCCCCCGTTTATCGCGGTGGTTACGTTCAAAAACCTCCGGCGATAAACGGACGCCATCACCAAAATGCTATTTTTATGTATACAGTACTGTATTAACTTTTTACTTCATTTTATAATGAGTTATATTTTTTATGAATAAATGTCATTCTCTTAACATAAAACTACATAAAAACAATTGCCTATACGTTTTTCTTTTGGTTTATAGTGCGGGAAATTCAGAGAAACGAAATAGTTATGTGGTAAATGCAATTCCGCGATACACCGGGGCGCGAGATTCGAACCGTGATAAACCGGGGGATTACTGTACTTTCATATTACTTTAATTTATTTCGTTGACCCTTTTTGGCCACACGGTGGCGACTTTTTGCCATATCAATGTTGTGACTGGTGTCATGGGTTGTGAAGGGCTGGGCCAAAAAAAAAAAAAAAAGGTAATTACATTCACATAGGCTTCAGGTCTCATGTTTTCATGAATGACGTTAACACTCATTTAAGCTACACAAAACAAGCCAATGGGCCTTTTAACATAATAGTGCATTGTGCAGAGAAGCCAGCACTGAATCATGATTTCCACTCCCAAATCATTTGACTCCTCCTTTATGGTGCACAACTGGTGTTTACCCTGCCTCCCTTACCTATCTGTTCCCAGTCTGTAGTCTAAAGCTTAAAACAATGAGCTTTCCAATTTGAGCCTGGAGTGTGCAGTGGTGGGAAGGTTTTTGTGGTGGAGAAAAAGAGAGGGGAGGAGACCCAGGACATTTCAGTGCTGTGTGCGTAGTTAAGACACGTCAAGAGCTGGTTCAAAAGCTTATTTGTAGAAGGCAATTATTTTCCTTAAAATAGGTATACTTTAATATTATAACCGTTTCTGCGGTGACGCATTGGTGTGTTTTTGGTTTATTTTTATTACACCAGCATAACAGGTAAGAATACTCAAAGATATTATACTTTGTTGCCTGTAACAGTTGCATTACATTTTAATTTCTTGTTCCTGCATATGTAAATCGTTTTCTTCTGTAATACTTGACTGTTACGAATTCTTTCATGGGTGCCTATAAATATAGTAATATTTATAGTAAATGTGCCCAGTTTTTATGTCTGCTTTTTTTATACAACACAGCCGCACTAATTGAAAATCATGAGACAGTGAAAAACTGCCAAAACCTGATGACAAGAAGTATGCAGTGAGCCAGATCCTTAAAAACTGGAATCTGTAAGCTGTCCTTGTATTCTTCTGATTAGGCGAGAGCATGTTGCGGTTTATACTTCTTAAATCCACCCTGTAAATCTACACTGGTTTTAAGACTGAAGTGAAATGCACAGTGGTCTGCGCTCCATCAAGATGACTGCAACAAGGAATTTTCCATCTCCTGTGCAAATTTTTAGACTTGTTAGAAGTCCTAGACCAAAAGCTCACTTGTTTTCTCAGATACAGCTGGAGATGCTTTTAAACCTACTCACTGAACACATTTGAGCTTTAAAGTTTCAATGTGGCTTTGTTTTCCTTCTGGAAAAATATAACTCCTGAGCTATCCGTGATCACTGGTTATGTTGCCGCAGCAAACTTGAAAAATATTAAACTCACAAAGCAGGGTTTGTTTCAGGAAAAAATAGTGGGAAGAAATACATATTGAGTAATATAGTCTTGGATTAAACAGTAGCACAGCACTTGTAGTGTCTGTGGACGAACAATCTGTTAATGTATTCTGATTTTAAAACCATGCCACTATCTTACACAACAGTGGTGTTTTTTCTAGCAAGATGAACATCATAGCTGGTGTTTTCTAGTCATTACATCGATCCCTAATCGAAGAGTCTCTTTTCTGTATGCAGAAATGAGCTATGTACAATATGTGGATGAAAGGGTGTGTGTGTGTGTGTGTGTGTGTGTGTGTGTGTGTGTGTGTGTGTGTGTGTGTGTGTGTGTGTGTTTCCGAAGTGAATGCCAACATTTTCCAGGCACAGGCCTTGCATTCTGCTTTCTGATTGGGGTAAAGGGAATGCACAATATCCAAAAGAAAAAGACGAGTCATTAGTATTGGAATGTAGTCTATCGTCTAAATAAAATGTCCATCTCATTGGACTTAACAGGGCAGTTTATGTTTGAGTTGCACCTCAACGTTTATAAGAAAGGGAGGATACCTTAGTACTACAGAGAAAAAATGAGATTTTAAATCCCTGAAGCCCATTTACAGTAGTCAATATTATTAACCTTATCCTGCTTTTTTGCCCCCTAAACTTAGGAAGCAGATCTACACTACCACTTTGTGTAAAGACAGAAAAACATAAGGAAACATAAATACACAGCATCCAGAACAGACCCTTAAATTAAGTCAGAGAAATAAAACCACTATCTCCACGAAACGAACCCGAAATCTCCACAATATGTCTCGCTGGGGGAGGAAGAACGTCAAGAAAGCCCCTGAAGTGATCAGGACGGTTACGGAGGGGTTGAAGTCGCTGTATCGCAAGAAGCTTTTTCCTATTGAGGAGTATTATGGTTTTCATGACTTCCACTCACCAAGTCTGGAAGATGCTGACTTTGATAACAAACCCATGGTGCTAGTGGTTGGTCAGTACTCCACAGGAAAGACTACATTCATCAAGTAAGATTAATAATTGTTAATAGTTGGGAAAGAAAATACACAGCATGCCCAAGATTTATTGGTTCTTAAAAAACAAGAAGAGGGGGACATAAAGGGGAAACTGTTGATCTTGTTTTTGCAGATACCTTCTGGAACAAGAGGTGCCTGGAAGCCGGGTGGGTCCAGAACCTACCACGGACTGCTTCACTGCCATCATGCATGGTGATATGGAGGGAATAATCCCTGGAAACGCTCTCATAGTAGACCCCAACAAGCCTTTCCGCAAACTCAACCCCTTCGGAAACACTTTCCTGAACAGGTTAATCAACAATAGTGCATACACAAACATGCTGTTTTTTAAATAGGAGAAGCTGTTAGTGAGAGTGGAGACATGAGACATTTCCCTCAATCCCCCCTCCTTCAAGAGGTAGGCAGAGTAGCGAGCAAGAGGTAAGAATCATTTTTGCTCCATGGAATTTCAAGTGCCTGTGCCAAATTTCTGAGGGAGGAGCGACTTGCCTTATTTGTAGAAGCATAGAGAAAGGGTGAGATATCACAAGAGATAGTTGCGAAAGCTAGTGCACTACAGTAGAAGTTGCACTGCAGCGCAGGACATCTTTATAAAAGTTTTTTTTTTTAGGGGGTCGGGGTCTATACAGAGCAGAACAATTTAAATGGATAGAATGAAGTCTGATTGATTAAAAGTCTGTGATTGATCAAGACAGGATATTTGCTTAAGGCAGATATGTATATTTAAAGCAGCTGACATATGATATATCCATGTATTGATTTCACTACTGTATATTTAAGCAATTTGCATTGACAAAGGTCAAATCAAAGTTAAGTTTGAGATACAGGTGACTTGAGTATTTAGTGCTCTGTACAAACATAGTGCTCTCTGATATTTCTCATGTACAGTGATTCTATCCATATAATACCCACCTCAGAACATGGGTTTTACATAGTTCCTTGTGTTTTTCACAAGTTTTGAGAATGTCATTTCTTCATTTTTATTTTTTTATACACTGGGAATCGGTGAGCTTGATAGATACATTTAGAGGAGGAAGTGGCTGTGTTGTTCTAAGCATCCGATCATTAGCGGGCTACATTGTTTGATTCTGGCAGCACTGATCATTTTCCTTCAGGAAGCCCCTGTGCTTTTAGAGCACTACTTCCACACAATGGCCCGACCTGGGAGGGGTGCAAACCAGAGTATATGTTAGATCACCTCACACAACCATGATGCATGTGGACTGGAAACTTCTGCATAGCTTTGATTCAATCCAAGGTCCTCAAGAGAACAACTGTCAAGACTTTACTTATTGTTTATCACGGTGTGTTTAAAAAGGATGCATGTTTTTTTTTAGAAGTTGGAGAAATTAAAGGAAAAGCAAAATTTAGAACATGACATGTCAGGAAACATTTGGCTTTTGACTTCTCACTTTATGGCACAGTGTTGATTGTTCTCACATTGTATTGTTAGATTCCAGTGTGCGCAGCTGCCCAACCAGGTCCTGGAGAGCATCAGTATTATTGACACCCCTGGCATCCTGTCCGGAGCTAAGCAGAGAGTGAGCCGAGGTGAGGCCAATACTAAAGGTGAGGGGACAGTAGTGTGGGGAAAAGGAAGAAACTCCACCCTCAAGTAACTGCACCCTCAAGTAACAGCACTCATTTGCATTGTCACCCTGCACCATGCTAGTTCTCTGTCAAAAAACTAGATAACAAAATAAGTGAATGAATAAGAGAACCTGTAACTTGTGAGGAGTCAATTCTTGTGAATTCCTTCTTAATGATAAAACGCAACTAGACCAAGAGCATGTGCTCTAACAGAATCTCTACTAATGCTTATCATTTTGCTTTGTTCAGTTTCTACCGATTTAAATATCACGGAGTTGATATGATTTCAGCCATTAGTCTTTTACGAGAATATATGCTTCAGCTTATGCCTAGTTTATCTACAATATTTTCTTTTTTAATACAGCTGTATCACATCTGACACACTGAGTGGGAGAGTAAAACACAGGGTGTGACAGTGAGGGAGAGGGAAAACTAGGAATGCATAAGCATGGCAAAGATGAACAGTAGGAATGAAATGAAAGCCACACATAGATAGAGGGTAACTAATAGGATGTAGCTTCTATTTTATTTCTAGTAAACAAAAAAAATAGTGTTTTGGTTAAAGCTGTAAACAATTGTATACAATGGCTTTCTAGTAGTTTGTCTATTGTCTTCCTGTAGGCTATGACTTCCCAGCTGTCTTGCGTTGGTTTGCTGAACGAGTGGACCGAATTATTCTCCTTTTTGATGCCCACAAACTGGAGATTTCTGATGAGTTTTCAGAGGCCATAAGTGCTTTGAAGGGCAACGAGGACAAACTACGCGTGGTGCTTAACAAGGCTGATATGGTTGGGACCCAGCAGCTGATGCGAGTATATGGTGCACTCATGTGGTCCCTGGGAAAAGTGTTTGGGACCCCTGAAGTGCTAAGAGTATATATTGGCTCATTCTGGTCTGAACCTCTCATGGTCCCAGACAATCGGAAGTTGTTTGAATTGGAAGAGGAAGATCTTTTTGCTGACATCCAAAACCTGCCACGAAATGCAGCTGTACGCAAGCTCAATGATCTGGTCAAGAGAGCTCGTCTAGTGAGGGTGAGGTATTTTATGTTGAATAATTTGTTGATGATAGGTTCATTACTAATAGGTTCATGTCTCTTCTGGCTAAAAAGAAATTCGCTGAAATAATCAGAAAATAGCTAACCTTTCTTTTAGT
The DNA here is from genome assembly GCA_024362625.1 of Silurus asotus. Lineage (NCBI taxonomy): Eukaryota > Metazoa > Chordata > Actinopteri > Siluriformes > Siluridae > Silurus > Silurus asotus. The sequence goes on along the minus strand of MU551647.1, from coordinate 206,411 downwards.
TTCTCAATTCATGTAAAAAGTTATAAAATTATATGAAAATATGATAATCAGCCAGATTTGTATACAGAATATGTGGTCTCTGTCACTCTTGACCAGTGCATGGTTGTTGCTGTTATAGTTTCTAGAGTTTTTAATGGTACAAAAAACAAAAAACATCAAGGGAGCAACAGTTCTGCAAAAGGAAATGCCATGGTGATGAAGGGGGTCAGAGGAGAGTGGCCAGACTGGTTTGAGCTGACAGGAAGGATATGGTAACTCATGTATTTGATCTTTACAAGTGTGGTGAACAGAAAAGCATCTCAGAAGGCAACTATCTTCAACTTTTATGCTAACCATTCTTTGCTGACCCCTATCACCATCAAGACATTTCTGCCTAAAGGACAGCTGCTCATCGGACGTACTGTAGCTTTTTTTATGATTTGTAAATGCTTTCACATTAAACTCTGGACATTCTTACAAGAAACAAAAAAAAAAATGTTACAAAGTGCTTCAGTTGGGCAATGATATTATTACAACTTGCATATTTAAAGGCTTCTCACTGCATATGCACTGTACTTTGGCCACATGATGAATGAAGGCCATTGTCCCAAAGTGTATTTTGCACTCAAGTATCATTAGCGGTTCAGACATTTTTTTATTACTTTGTAATAACATATCACTGAAAAATCACATTTAAAGGGCTTTGCATTTCTGAAATACATAATTAACATACACTATGCTTATTTTACAGGTTCATGCTCACATAATCAGTTACCTGAAACAAGAGATGCCTTCTGTCTTCAGAAAGGACAATAAGAAAAAACATTTGATCCACCAGCTGCCAGTCATCTTCTCCAAGATCCAGCTGCAACATCACATATCCCCTGGAGATTTTCCTGACTGTGCCAAGATGCAGGTCTGTGCAGGCTTAAACAGCTAGTGCTGCTTTCTTAGAGGCATTATTAAAGCTTTTCAGAATCTTTTTAGAGTTGAGCTTTTTCTCAAGTTGAAAAGATCCTTGGTGGGATGGAATTGTGATATATTTACTCTTATCTGTGCCAGGTTGATGAAGTTATGTTATTGCCTAAACTACTTTAACTTTGCCTGAATTAAATAAAACATGTTAATGATGTATTCAATTCAATGTTAATACTACAAATGCCATCAGTACAATTGGTCCCCACTTAGCATTTAATGCAATTGCATTAAACTTTAAACCCTTTTCTTTGTTGTTGAATTTAAGGAACTCCTGGAAGGTCAAGACTTCACCAAATTTAAGTCCCTGAAACCCAACATGATGGCTATGCTGGATGAGCTGTTGTCCAGTGACATTGCCAAGCTGATGCCTCTCCTTAGGCAGGAGGAGATTGAGTCAGGAGGTCAGCCGGGAGTCCAAGGTGGGGCTTTCCTGGGCACCCGAGCAGGACCCTTTATGGAAGGTGATCCATTCGGTGAGAAAATTGAAGATGAAGCTGAGGATGGAGAAGTGAACGAAGACTGGATTGTGACTAAGGATAAGCCCAAGTATGATGAGATCTTTTACAACCTTGCACCTAATGAGGGCAAGCTGAGTGGCACCAAAGCCAAAGACTGGATGGTGAGCACACGGTTGCCCAATTCTGTGCTGGGTCGCATATGGAAGTTGTCAGATGTAGATCGTGATGGCATGTTGGATGATGAAGAATTTGCCCTGGCTAGCCACCTGATTGAGGTGAAACTTGAAGGCCATGGCCTGCCGCCTGAATTACCTGCTCGTTTGGTGCCTCCTTCTAAACGCAGACAAAAAGGATCTGATGCTTAGACAATACCAAGCTGCCAACGGTGTCTCTGAGGTAGTTTTCTTGTCATAAAGTATATTTAATATGATTTTTGGCATCCTTCTTAAAATCAAGCAAAAATTATTGTGTAGAAAATAAACATACACAATAATAAAAAACATTATACCCAAGCAAACTATAGGATTTATCCTTGCTCTAGTTTTAACTAATTAATATTATTTTCTTTTAAAAATTTGCTAAAATAATGATTTGAAAAAAAATCTGTTTGAAGCATTGGAAGAAATCCCTTTGTGAAATTGTATAACATAATGCAGCATGTGAGCTTTACATAGTTTCCATAGAACTTTATGGTTATTTAAACCATTGGTAACAAAAATGGACTGCACATTGATTCTTAAAGGCTGTTTTGTGCCTGACGATTCAGGGATTTCGAGCCAACCATACTTCCAAAGTGTTCAAATAAATGTTTACTTCAAAGCCTACTGAAAGCTTGTTTTCTGAAATAAAGCGGTCTACATGCACAAACCAAAGAATATAAAGGAGCTTGTACATGTGTCTACAAGTGTCTGCAAACTTTCTGTATTACAGGAATTGACTGACTGCTGGTAATCAATCTGGCACAGGCTTTGAAATGATTAATTGTGAGAATAATTAAAAAATCAGTGTTTTATAGAAAAATACATGCGTATTAATATGTTTTCATGAAGGGTGGCAATAATTCTCCAGGGCTTTATGCCATGATATGTAAAGAAAAGAGAAATAAGAAAAGATCTTCCTGATTATTAAAGATTTCAGAAGTAAGAAACGATTTATATCTTTGGGGAAACTGGCACAACTAAATGTGTAGGTGCCAGTATGCATTGAATTAAGAAAACTGTCTATGGGTCTGCACTGTCATAACTGTTTCAGAGCAGATCATTCTTGTGAATCACATTCGCTATGCAGCTTCACTGACTGTCTCTGTCTTTGTCTTTGTTGCTAAACACCAGTATTTTTTAAAAATTATATATATATATATATAAATAAAATCAAAGAGCTCATCTAAAAGAAATTGCATACAGTTGATATCCAGAGGTATAATGCGAAACAATTTTATGCCTAATAACTCAATCCAGTATTAAAAAACAAGAATTTCAAAATGTGTCATTTGCTTAAATCATTGCATACTATGAATGTTTCTATTAAATTCCTTTATTAATGTCATGCATTTTAAACATAATTATGTTGTTGACTACTGTACAACACTTTACTGATTGCTTTTTAATAAATTTCATTATTATTAAAACAAATAAACCGTGCTGATTTTAGATCTTTTGTTCGGTATACTGATCCTTTTCTCTTTAACTGGTAACATACATTTTCATAAATGTCTCTGAATGTCTGATTGCAGCTCTAACTTTAAAAAGCTCTATTCTTTAGTCAAAAAAAATCGGTCCAATAAGAGAACAATGAAGACTATTGTATTTTCTGTGTATACATGTGTACACAAGATGTTGAGACCATACATTGGATTTCTAATTGAAATCATTTAAAAAGGGGAACATTGCAATGTTATTGTAGATGTATGTAGAAAGACATACATTAAAATGAACCTGCACATAAATAGTTATTCTCCACCTCAAATATTTTCCTCAGTTGTTCTCATAGTGACAAACTCGATAAACAGTGAGTCACAGTCATCCTTGCCAAATCCCATACCACCATTTTCCATTTTCAAGAGTAACTGCTGCCCTCCCCTTTTTTTCCCACTTTTTTCTTTTTAACACAACCTCTTTTATGTCTGTACTGTTGTTTCTGCACATACGGCAGATGTTTCTAAAGGAAAAGGTAGGTAGTCAACCCGTCCCCCATCACTGCCCTCCAGCACCCCTTCATGGAAATATACACAAATGAGAAACAGAATCGAACCACCCATTCCTCCACACTGACTGGTTTACAGTGTGACTCATGCATGAAGAATGTGGTGGGCTGGACTGAAGAAGTTATTAATATATCTTTTCCTAGGGTCCCCTAAGTTTTCTAAGGCACAGGCTGTAAACACTACATCCTTATAAAGGAGTTAAAAGCATGTCCGTATTTGGATTTTTCCCCCTAAGGCCATGGTAATACCCAAGCCTGTACTTTGTGTACTGTGTGCCTGAGAGAGTGAGAGAGTGAGTGAGTCACAGCACTACAAAGCTGTCAGCCAGGCAGTTGCTTGGTTTATATAAATGAGATAAATGAAAATTTCTCTGGATCAAGGTGCCTGCCAAATTCCATACATTCTTTTTGAAAGTTCTTAGAGTATAAAGTTTAGATTAAACACATACTGTAATTTTTTTATAATTAGCAGTTTGCTTAACAACTATAAGCAATAGTTTATCTTTATGCCACACCAGGTCTATGAATGCTTCCTGTGAATTTAGTTTTGTCCATTAGTTTGCAAACATTCTTCTAGGCTGTGATTAGCATTATCACATGAATCTCTTGATTAAAAGTGTTCCAGTTCACTCAGGCACTCTTCCTGAGTTCACATAATCTGATGACTGAACTTGAGCAATGGGGAGTATTACACATCTCGTTTGTTTGTACCTCTAGTACTACAAGTTCTACATCCAGTGGTTGTAATGGATATATACGTAGTAGAATAAAGTGGTGGATAATTCACCATATGGACAAAGGTCTGTGGACAGCTGACAATAAGAATCATATCCTCCACTTTACTGAGAAGATATTTACGTCAACTACAGCAGCGAGTTTTTTCAATAATCTTCCGGAGTTGACCTGCAGAGCTCGACTGGGCCACTGAATGCCTAGAATCAATGTTCTGTTACACCCTAGACGATCAGGGAGAAAAAAATTATAACGATTAATAGAAATCCAAACTATTTTATAAATATCTCGATAGGTACCACTTTAATTATAACAGACAATCAATTACAAAGTTTTAATCCTATTCAAGAGAATGAAAAAATCATCAACTTGTATTCTCGATCCCTTGCCTACAAGTTTCTTTAAACAGATCATTCCAGAAGTAATTGTGTCAGGGCTGGCTGGCAATGGGCGGGTCCAAGGGTGAGAGCGTGTTCGTAAACAGTCTGAGTTAGAAAGTCGGCAAACAGAGCAATTGGGGGAAAGAAAATCCAAAGCCGAGAGAAAGCAAGAGAAGAGAGCATGCCTGGACAGGTCTGAGGTGGGACACATGGAAAGTCGGATGGGTCCATCCGATTCTGGGGAGATGTGACATACTGCTGTGGGGTTTGTGACCTTGGAGATGGGAACCCATGAATCGAGGGTTGAGTTTTTTGCACACGGCTTTGAGTGGCAGGTTGCGAGTAGAAAGCCAGACCGGATAGTTGGGGCAGCCCATCGTTTGTAGCCCTGGGAGCACTTGAGCAGGGCCAGGGCAGATGGAAGGGATGTCTTAATCTCCTGGTTGAAAAACAGTGGGGGTTCGTAGCCTAACACAACCTGAAAAGGCGAGAGTCCAGTGGCAGTGGTGGGTGGAGTATTATTGGCGTTTTTAGCCCAGAGAAGTTTTTCAGACCAGGTGGAGGAGTCTTGAGCACAGAGGATACGGAGGCTAGTTTCCAGGTCCTAATTAAGCCTTTCTGCCATAGGTTTTTAAAGATAAGAAACTGAGGAAAGGCTGACAAAAATGCCCAGGAGATGACTGAACTCCTTCTAAAAATGAGCAGAGAACTATGGCCCCTGATTGGAGACAATGTCCCGAAAGGCGAGACATTGCAGCTGGGCAGTTTCTTTGGCAAAGGGAAGTTTGGGTAGGGGAATAAAGTGACCCACCTTAGAGAACTTGTCAACTACAGGGAGGATGGCAGTATGACTGGCGGAGGGGTAAAGTCCAGTGAAGTCCATGGCAATGTGCGACGACAGAAGCCAGGGTATGGGAAGAGGACAAAGGAGCCCTTTGGCCTTTGGGGGTCTTGTGTTGGAAACAAATAGGGCAGACAGCAACAAACATACAGACACAGTTGTTTAGCATGAAACATTTTTGTTACAGGCAGCCCTCTAGGACAGGTGTACTCACTGTGGCCTGCTCAATCGGGTGGCCAGGACAATGAAGACATCCAGGTTGGTTGGGATTTCCCAGGCGGCCAGCTTGACCTTGGGTAGAAAATTCTAGAAATTCTAGAAATACCAGTAGCATCAGTGTGGAAATTAGCATACTCAGCCACCAACCAGTCGCCCTGTGAAGAAAACAACAGTCAGCGGGCTGCATCCTGCCAACGAATGGATGAACCAAGTTCCCCAGAGAAGGTGATGAAGGAGGAGCAGTGGGACGACTGATTTTCCCACTCTGCAGTAGCCCACCGCAGGGCCCGTCCAAATAGCAATGAGATGCCGTAGTTGCCATGAGATGCCATGTTCGCCCGTTTAGTGGAAAAGAAGGATGGTTGGAGACAAAAAAATCAGACTCCACTGCTTGAGAAAGGATCGGCAAAGTCTGGGTTTTCCAGGCAAGAATGACGGATGGACAATGTGTGGCTCCCTGGGCTTGGAAGTGCCCAGTATGGGCTGGGCCTGCAGAATCGTTGGTGGAGCCAGCAGGTTGGGTGCAGCAACTGCTGGTGGATTGGGTGCGGCAACCATTGCCACTGCAGGAGGGCTTTCAAGACGTTGCATGAGCTGCTGAAGAGCCGTGGTTATTTCCTGGAGCCTCTGCTCGTGGGTGGCAGAGACCTGGACCAGGGCATTGAGGGTGGTTTGATGGTCAGGAGCGTTCGCAGGATCCATAGCTAGCAAGATTGTTGCCACCGGAAGAACAACGCTAGTCCAGTAGGGAATGCAACAGGCAGAGAAAAGAATCTGTCTGAATACCTATGAACACACTTATATCCTGGCACACATGAGGTTAATTCCGACAGTTCACAAAAATAAACAAAAAATAACAAAATAATAAACTTTCATTAGCACTGGTTATGTACCTAACACCTACAGGCCATTCAAAATTCCCCTTTACCTACAAGATTCTAGAAAAAGTTGTAGCACAGCAGTTATGCTCACACCTACTTAGAAATAACATTTTTGAAAATGTATCAGTCAGGATTTAAGCTTCATCAAAGTGATAAATATTTGTTTTGCTCAACCTTAGTGAAGCTTTTGACAACATTGATCATAACATCCTCCTTTCTTGACTAGAAAATGTTGTTGGAATAAAGGGAACAGCTCTTTCCTGGATTAGGTTTTTTTTTTACTATCAGAGTGTTGATGTAAATGGTGAGTTCTCAACACTCTCTGAGGTAAAGTTTGATGTTCCACAAGGATCTGTCTCAGTCCCATTGCTTTTCTATTTATATAGGCTTCCTCTGGGTCAAATTCTACATGCACATGGTATTCACTTCCATTGCTATGATGCTACTTTTATAAGAGTCCTCAATAGATCTGGAAAATATGACCACATCACTCCTGTTTTAATTTGTCTACACTGCTTCCAATGAAATCTCGCATTGATTATAAAATACCACTGCTGACTTACAAAGCACTTAACGCTGCAGTATCTAAGTGAACTTCTGTACCATTATCATCCCCACGCCTACTTAGATCAAAAGGTGCAGGCTATTTGTTGGTATCTCAAATAATGAAGACTACAGCAGGGGCAGAGCTATCTCTTAAAAAGCCCCACAGTTATGGAACAGCCTTCCAATCAGTGTTCAGGACTCAGACACAGTCTTAGTGTTCAAAAATATTTATTTAGTCAAGACTTTTATTTTTTGATTTTTCTTAGGTAAGGGAGCAGATCTGGGGGGATCATGAATATAGAGTGTTTAGTGAACTGGGATATTTGAATGCTGTCGTCCCCTCACTCTCACATATTCACTCAGGTCCAAGAGATCCCTTATGTCTATGTTACCTTTTGGCTCTCCCTTTTAGTTATGCTGCCATAGCAAGTCTTGCCAGAGTCCCCAACTGCACAGTGTCCTAGTGTCCTTAACTTTCATACAACAATATTGATACTTAATAATCCATATTCCATTTTTCTCTCTCTCTCTCTCTCTCTCTCTCTCTCTCTCTCTCTCTCTCTGTCAAGTTAAACACGCTCCTAAAATACTAGTGACCACTGTTCCTGCCCCTTTCCTCTGATCTGCCTGCTTCGTCCCAGCCGGCCTCTGGATGGTGTTCTCTTCTATTGGGGGCCACTCTGTGCAGCTGGGGATGGTTTCACATCAACAGCCAGGGGTTTCATGAAATTATGGAGTATCACAGGAGCTTTGAGGATGATTTAAACTCTACTTATTGTCAACAGTCTGCTACACTGACTCAGGGCTACAGTTTGCATTTGATTACTATCACTGCACACCTCAACAGCATTTAGCTGTAATAAATGGACATTCAGTGCTACCCAGATGAGGATCGGTTCCCTCTTGAGTCTGCTTCCTCTTGACGTTTCTTCTTTATGTCATCTCAGGTAGTTTTTCCTTGCCACAGTCGACACCAGCTTAGGGGCGAACTTCATTCTTTCCTAACCCATTATCTGTGTGAATTTGCTTTGAGACAATGTCTATGGTTAAAAGTGCTATACAAATAAAAGTTAACTGAACTGGATTGGTATTCCAATATATTTTGGAGAGTGCTTGTGGAGGCTTGTGCACATTAAATCACAAAGACATTAGTAAAGTCAGGTACTGATGTACGGTGAGGAAGTCAATGGTGCAGTCAGCATTTCAGTTCATCCCAAAGGTGTTCAATAGTTTCGATGTCAAATCTCTATAGCAGGCCACTCAAAATCTTCCATACCAACCCATATCTTCATAATGCTCACTTTGTTCACAGAAGCATTGCCATACATATCTTCATAGTGATCACTTTGTACAAAGGGTCATTGTACTTGTAATCTTGGTTCTCTTTAATTAATCCTTTGTAACTTATACAGTCATGTGAAAATAAAAGTACACCGTCTTTGAATTATATGGTTTTAGGTATCAGGATGCAGCAACAAAAACATCTAGTCCTTAGCAGGTCTTAAAAATAGCTAGCCAAAATACAGACGCTATATGTAAAGCTTTATATGTATATGTATATGTATATAGCAATTACACAGAATACTGCACTGAATCTGACTTTGGGGTGAATTAGCTGGGATGCCCACTCTTAAAACGATTTGTAATTCTGTTTTGTTTTGTTTTCTTGTAAATAATCTTTTTGACCCTGAATGACTGACTTACATTTTTTTGTAAATAGCCTTATAACCCTTCTTAAATTGATGAGCAGCAACAACGGTTTCTATAAGATTGTTCAATTCAATTCAATTCATTTTTATTTGTATAGCGCTTTTAACAATGAACATTGTCTCAAAGCAGCTTTACACAGATAATGTGGTGATTAAATGTAAATATGTTTTTTGGAAGTATGTTTGTCCTGATGAGCAGCTGTGGCAAGGAAAAACTCCCCGAGATGGCATAAGGAAGAAACCTTGAGAGGAACCAGACTCAAGAGGGAACCCATCCTCAACTGGGTTGCACCAAATGTCCATTTGAAGCATATATACAAAGTTGCGGGTGATGATGATCAGAAGCAAACTGCACTCCCGAGTCAGTGCAGCAGACCGCCGACACCAACTACAGTCCAATCCGTCCTTAAAAGCACCCGTTCTACTACGGAATTACATGGAACCACCCAAGGTCTTGATGAGAGACCGTCCCAAGCTGCACAGAAGTGTGAAGATCCGCGGAGGAGAGAGGGGCAGGAACAGTGGTCACTGGAGCCTCAGGAGCATGTTTAACTCGACTGAGAGAGAGAGAGAGAGAGAGAGAGAGAGAGAGAGAGAGAGAGAGAGAGACAGAGAGACAGAGAGAGAGAGAGAGAAGAGGGTGACGGGAAGAGAAGAATATGGATTATTAAGTGTCCTTATTGGTTTATGAAAGTTAATGTCACTGTGCAGTTTGGACTCCGGCAAGACTCGCTATGGCAGCATAACTAAAAGGAAGAACCAGAAGGTATCGCAGACATGAGGGATCTCTGGGATAAGAGACGACCCACCACACCACCGTCAACAAACCCGAGTGAACGTGTGAATGTGAGGGGACGACAGCATACAAATATACCAGTTCACCAAACACTCTATATCCATGCTCCCTCCAGATCTGCACCTTTACCTAAAAAAAAAATCTACTGATAAAAGGCTTGACTAAATAAATAAGTTTTCAACCTCGACTTGAACACGGAGACTGTGTCTGAGTCCCGAACACTGATTGGAAGGCTGTTCCATAACTGTGGGGCTTTATAAGAAAAAGATCTGCCCCCCCAGAAACACCATCCAGAGATGCTATGTAATCAGAAAGTTCGCTTCTAGCTGCATGTGGTCCTAGTAAAAGTACTTCCGTCTTATCTGAGTTGAGCAGAAGAAAGTTATTAAGCATCCACTGTCTAATGTCCTTTACACACTCCTCAACACTGTTTAGTTGATCTCTCTCATCTGGCTTTGCTGAAATATACAGCTGTGTGTCATCAGCATAGCAATGGAAGCGAATCCCATGTTTATGAATGATTTCACCAAGAGGCAGCATATATAAAGAGAAAAGCAGTGGGCCTAAGACAGATCCTTGAGGAACACCAAACTTTACCTCATGTGGTACCAGTGTGGAGAACTCACCATTTACATCCACAAACTGATAGCGATCAGTCAAATAAGACCTGAGCCAAGAAAGAGCTGTTCCCTTTATTCCTACAACGTTCTAAAGTCTAGCAAGCAGTACAGTGTGATCAATGGTGTCAAAAGTTGCACTAAGGTCGAGCAAAACAAGTAAGGAAACAAAACCCTGATCAGAGGCCAATAACAGGTCATTTACCACCTTAACTAGGGCCGTCTCTGTGCTATGATGAGGCCGAAATCCTGACTGATACATTTCAAAAATGTTATTCATAAGTAGGTGTGAGCATAACTGCTGTGCTACAACCTTTTCTAAAATTTTGGATATAAAGGGGAGATTTGATATCGGTCTGTAGTTGGACAACTGACATGGGTCAAGGTCAGGTTTCTTAATAAGGGGGTGGATAACTGCCAGTTTGAAAGATTTAGGTACATAACCAGTGCTAATGGAAGAGTTAATTATTTTTAAAACTGGTTTGATTATCTCTGGAGTTATCTGTTTAAAGAAACTAGTAGGCAAGGGATCAAGAATGCAGGTTGATGATTTTGATGAGGAGATTAATGAAATTAAGTCATTCTCATGAATAGGAGTGAAGCTTTGTAGTTGATTGTCCGTTACAATTACACTGCTGTCTACAGGATTATTGTTGCTAATATCTTTCCTTTTTGGCGTTGTCTTTAACACCCCTGAATTCTCCAGCTTAGCAAACTGCTAAAACTTTGGTTTTCATAGAAATAGTCTAACTTGCTGTTTCATTCATTCAAAGAAATTATTTAGCAGCAACCAGCTGCTCCTTAGCCTCTTAATTTCTATGAAAGCAGTAAGAGTGTAGTTTTTCACACATGGTTTCTTCATTTCGAATGAAGTTTTGTAGAAAAATAAATATTTTGTTGTTGTTCATCTTAGGTAGTATTTACCAAATTATAAGACCTAATAAGAACCAGATGATTTTTATAATGATTATTATGATACAAAAAACAAATGAATTCAAAGAGGGTATGCAGTTATTTATACATGACTATGTTCAATTGGTCTGTCCCCTGAATAGTTCACTGGAATGTGCTCTTTGTGTTTTGTACTTGTACATCATAAATCTGTATTTTCCACAGTTAGTTAAAAATGTTATTACAACCAAATAAAGAATATTTCAAATAAAGCTTAGAGGTAGTATACTAAAAGGGAAAAGTTATATTAAGTCAGCCAGCTGAACACGAAATGCCATCAACAGCTGAAACAAACCGCAACAATTATACTGCCTTATTGCCAGCTACATAGTTACACACCATACCCTCTGCCTACAGGGGAATCCCTCATCATTAACAAGACAAATTTCATAACAACTCAGAAGCCTCGAATTCATCCTGCAGCCTGCATGCCCCCTGGTGGTAATTTATTCAGAAACTTAGAGTTTTGTTGCTTGTGCATGTACAGGATCTCTGATTACATTTAGTAACAGTGGTTATGATCTAAGACTAATGATATAGTGATACATCTATGTTAAACATAAAGACTATTAATAAACTTGGTTTTGACAAACTCCCCTAATTCTTCATGCACACTGGTTTAGTGAGGTAGCGTACTCATAACATGGATTCCATACTGCATTTGTAGTTTGTTGAATCCAAATCAAGGCCAATCGATACATTTTAAGGCTATTTTTGAAGCACCATTTACATGTGTACTACAGGTGACTAGAGATAAGCTAGGAGGCAATGCAGTTTGAAAAAAAAAAAAAAGCTGCCACTGACTTCCATGCAAAACAATTCTGCTAAGTATTTAAAGCAAATATGTTAGTAGGGGATGCCTGGGAGTCCTGTAGCTACATCTCTCAACTTTACTGAATACAAATTGCATTATTTTTTATTTGTTATGCTGTAATATCAAAGCCATCATAAATTAATGTTAAATACAAAAAGTATGATGGTTACAGCCTACCACAATAACAGGTAAGTTGTCTCAGTAAAAGAAAGACTACATTTACACCACACGTACACCACTACAATTTACATTAGAGGTTCTTTTAGAGGAATGTATGAAATGCAAGCACATGATTGTTAATGTGTGGCACAGTCAACAGTTTTTTAATAAATTAAGTTCAATAGATATTTTTATATAAATGCTTTGACTTGCAATTTGCTATACACTTGTTTTAGTTACAGTTGTTTGAGCTTTGAATGTGTAGATCCATGTATCAAGTATAAAAATTCTGAATCTCCGAAACAGTCAGAATTCTGTAATGCACCGGTTGGCATGCTATATCATGAAAACTACGAACCTGTCAGGACCTGCTGTAAATTTCTCATTCTAGAATTGAGTGTGTTTTAAGTTATCCAAATGAAATGCAAACAGGCTGATTTAAAGATGTATGAATAAAAGTGTTTCTTCATATTCATTATTTTTTTTAACTACTAGGCTCAGACAGCAGTTCCATGTGCTAATTCCCATTAGTTGTGTATGTTGGGTTTATTTGGTGGACACTAATCACTGAATGGTATTTATTATTTGGTAAAGAACATGCTTATGGAAAGTGTTTTTGGAATCCGCATAATGACAATCAAGGTGCTTTACAAAGTGCATGAATGCAGATTGCTACAAACAAAACAAAATGATATGGCTGAAGCACAGAAAAGCAGAAAATGAAAAAAGCTTACAAAAATAACCCTCCCAAATCAAGCTTTTTTTCCCTTTAGTCTTAAGTTTCAAACACGGAAATAGGTCTTTGCACACTGACATTTGTGAAAGAAAAAGTTAGCTTGAAAAAAAAAATGTTTATCAAAATGACATTAAAGTCATGATAACCCAAAAAAAAACCTCCTTGTATGACAAAGAGAAATTTGGTGGTGAAAAATATACTTACAAAAATCCCTTCGAAACAAAGCTGAATGTGCACATTCCCAGTTGATGAAAAACAAATGTATTCTTAGCACCACAGTAGAAACATAAAAGATAAGTGTCTGGAGATTTCTTCTTAAAATAATGCTTGGCAGGACAGAAGAGATGAAGTATTTTATAAAATACACCCTTGACATTTGTGTTCCATGGAATGTTATCAAAGTGGCCATTCTAATAAGACACAACATAGGGCCTATAGGGAAGAAATTATTTCATTCTGGTGTCATGAATTGATGTCTAATTCTTCTGTCACTATCTGAAGGAGTAACAGATAAAACAGATAGTCCCAATTCTATTTTCAAAGGGATAGACAAAGAGACTGGAGAATTGAGTCATTAAGAAGCAAATATTAGCTAATTAGGAATGGCTTCCATTACAATAGGTGCTCTGTCTAAACACAGCTGAAGTGAGGAAAACTCTTTACAAAGTTACCCCACGGACGTCTGCTGGACCAGACTACATTTCAAGTTCACTACACTGTGTAATATACAGCAGGTTTATCTGTGGTGCTATTTTGTGACTTGTGCTGTCTTTGCACTGTTTGCACCAGGTTGCACACGATGCACTTTATGTAGCGAAGACACTTACTAGTCCTTAGCTCTGTGTCTTCTGTTATGTAGCTTTATGTTGTTCAATGTAGCATCAGGGTTCTGGAGGAACGTTGTCTCATTTTGCTGTGTACTGTGTCAGCTATATATGGTTGAAATTACAATAAATGCTTCTTGACTCTTTACTCTCTTGAATAGCAAACTCAAGTGACAATGGAACATGAACATGTCTCAAAAACCATGAACAACAAGGTGTTATGACTTAAATAAGAATTATGTTGTCATCACTAAAATCTATATTTTACTGCTTTAACCATTCAGATGGTGATTTGCTTGTGTGCTTAAAAACAAACCCAATCTTAGGCTGCTGGAGATTTGGCCTCACATTTGGGGATGAACTATAGATCAAGAGACCTGAAATCTAACTGGGTCAGTATAAGAAGCTTTTTGACCCTATTAGAAATGGCGTTCATAACAATAGCAATCTCACATGGAGTGACAGATATTTCATTCCTAGACAAAAACTCAAAGAGCACATGTGATGGTCAGGACTTAATGATATAACAAGTGAATGCCTGCTCAAATTGGCAAACGATAGTCACGTGATAGTAAGTCGTAATGCATTCACTGCGCGTGCGCGCCATTGACGTCAATCCGTAAACATGAAATGAACAGGAAGTTGACAAAATGCTGAGACCGGAAGTATGCGGGTACTCAGACTCACGGCACATGCGGTTGAAGAAACGTGTTGGTTTTAAATAATAGACGGTTTTTTTTTCGTGTTTGTCCGTTCTGTGTATTGCTTCACGAAGAGCCTTAAAATTACCGTGCTGAAAAGAACGTTTCCTTTTAGAACGCGGATTTTGATAAAGGAGGACTTTTGTTTTGGACGGAACACCTCCTCGGTGGCCATCTCGGAAATCTCGGCGATTTGTGTTGATGTGGCTGAAGGCTGCTGATTCCTGAGCCAACGTTACCTGTTCACCGGAATTATGGATAATTCAGGCAAAGAAAAAGAGGCCATGGCTCTAATGGCAGAAGCTGAAAAGAAAGTCAAGTCCTCACAGTCTTTCTTCGGCTCGTTGTTCGGGTGAGCAGTCAGTAGACACACGTCTGTCAGTAGCGCGTCTGCTGTTTGTTAGCCAGCTCTAGCCGATCACTAACACTTTAGCGGTCAGGGGAAATCACGTGCCAAACTCAGGACCCGTGTGATCGCGGATAAATTAATAGCGATCCAACCCGCAATAGGTCTTACATTACTGTTTAACGCTTTCACACTACTCATAATATTCACAGCAGTCTTTACACCTAATGATCGCTATTGCGCTGTGTTTATTATGCCTATAAACATTTCACACGGTTAAACTCAAACCTTTTTCTCTAATATACATGCCATTTCTGTCATCAACTGCCGTGTATCGTGCGATCCGGTTCTACGCTGAAACCGGAAGCACGTCATGTTTAATGCGGGTAAATCCACAACCAGGAGTCACTGTTCGGTTCGCAAAAAGAAATCGCGAATGTTTTCCTGATGTGTACGATTCAGAATGTAAATATAAGTCCCTCATGGGCAGGACAGGAGGACAACGTGTTGATGTTGAATCATTTTATACACAATCTTCCAACAAACTCTTTCTCAGTAGAAAAGGTGTTGCTTTAAAAACACATTTTATTATATTTTCTGTTTTACTTTTATTTTGTAGTAAACTCCATTCAGTTCACTAAGCGATATGGAAGATAGTTCCTCATAAACCCATTTTCCCCCCCGCACGCCATTCGACTCTTTAACACAAGACTGAAACATAAATAAACAAATTCATGAACTGATCGCACACAATTGCTGTTTTGAGCAAATCGTCGCCAAAATATTGAGTGTTTCTATGTACAGTAGTTATTATGAACTGTACACATTGCACTATCACACATCTGTCCTGATCGCTCCTGTAGTGTTTACTGTAGTCTTGTGTCCACTGTTTGTGTGTTTTTTGCCCCACATTTCTCACACGTGGACTTTGTCATGCCCTGTTTAGTTTTGTGTAGTTGTTGTGTTTTGTTTCACTGTACTCTACTGTATATGGTTAAAATGACTGTGATAGCTTACATGACTTGATAAAAAGGAATATTTGTATATAAAATGCCTACTTACTTGGATGTTTATTGTTCGATTTATCTCTTAGAAAATGAATGTCACAGTAAAAAGCAAGGAAATATACGCGTCACGTGGAATGCCCTGGATTTCTAAACTTACATCAAATGTCATGTTGAGTTTGAAACCCTGGTTTTAACACAAGATCCACGGCATTTCCACACGATCTCCTTGTTTTAACAGCTGGAACATTTTATATTTGGCAAAAGTTTTGTTAGTTCTCTTATGTAGAAAAATAATGTCCACCATGTTATTAGTTATTAAAGCACTAAGCTTTAAATAAATGATCTGTTTTTGCTTACTCACTCAGGGGTTCTTCAAAAATGGAGGAAGCATGTGATATGTATGGGAGAGCAGCCAACATGTTCAAGATGGCAAAGAACTGGAGTGGTACTGGTTTACTTGCTTGTCTTTGAATAACATATTCTTTAGTTTATTTAGGATGTTTGATGTTTGGATACTGTCCTAAATAAAATAGTGTATATATATATATATATATATATATATATATATATATATATAGAGAGAGAGAGAGAGAGAGAGAGAGAGAGAGAGAGAGAAAGGTGTGAGAAAGTGTTTGCCCCCTTCCTGATTGCTTATTTTTTTGCATGTTTGTCACACTTTAATGTTTCAGATCATCAATTTCATTTAAATATTAGTTAAATATATAACACAAGTGAACACAACATGCAGTTTTTGAAATGAAGGTTTTATTATTGAGGGAAAACAAAATACAAGACTACATGGCCTTGTGTGAAAAAGTGTTTGCCCCCTGTTAGAACTGTGGTTTATCACAACTTAGTAAAATATCTCTCGCCACACCCAGGCCTGATTACTGCCACACCTGTTACAATCAAGAAATCTTTTTAATAGGACCTGCCTGACAAAGTGCAGTAGACCAAAAGATCCTCAAAAGCTAGACAGCCTGCTGAGATACAAAGAAATTCAGAAACAAACGAGAAAGAACGTAATTGAGATCTATCAGTGTGTAAAAGGTTATAAAGTCATTTCTAAAGCTTTGGGACTCCAGAGAACCACAGTGAGAGCCATTATTCACAAATATCAAAAACATGGAACAGTGGAGAACCTTCCCAGGAGTGGCCGGCGATCAAAATTACCCCAAGAGCACAGCGATGACTCATCCAAGAGGTCACAAAAGACCCCACAACAACATCCAAAGACCTGCAGGCCTCACTTGCCTCAGTTAAGGTCAGTGTTCATGACTCCACCATAAGAAGGAGACGGCAAAAGTGGTCTGGAATTGGAGTTCCAATACGAAACCCGCTGCTGAGCAAAAAGAACATAAAGGCTCGTCTCAGTTTTGCCAGAAAACATCTTGACAAGACTTTTGGGAAAATTCTCTGTGGACTGACAAGACAAAAGTTGAACTTTTTGAAAGGTGTGTGTCCTATTACGTCTGGCGAAAAAATAAAGTAAAATATGGTGGTGGTAGTTTGATGTTCTGGGGCTGTTTTACTGCTTTAGGACCTGGAAGACTGTGATAAATGAAACCATGAACTCTGCTGTTTACCAAAAAAATCCTTAAGGAGAATGTCCGGCCATCTGTTCATGACCTCAAGCTGAAGTGAACTTGGTTTCTGATCCAAAACACCGCAGCAAGTCCACCTCTGAATGGCTGAAGAAAAACAAAATGAAGACTTTGGAGTGGCCTAGTCAAAGTCCTGACCTGAATTCTATTGATATGCTGTGGTATGACCTTAAAAAGGCGGTTTATGCTCAAAAACCTCCAATGTGGCTGAATTACAACAATTCTGCATAGACGATGGACCAAAATTCCTCCACAGTGCTGTACCAGACTCACTGCAAGTTAGCACAAACGCTTGATTGCAGTTGTTGCTGCTGCTAAGGGCGGCCCAACCAGTTATTAGGTTTAGGGGCAAACACTTTTTCACACAGGGCCATGTAGTTTTGGATTTTTTTGAAGTATTGTTTTCCCTCCATAATAAAAACCTTCATTTAAAAACTGCATGGTGTGTTTACTTGTGTTAGCTTTTAATAATATTTAAATTAATTTGATGATCTTAAACATTAACGTGTGACAAACATGCAAATACATAAGAAATCAGGAAACACTTTTTCACACCACTGTATATAATATATTCCACTGTGCATTATTTATTATATTGTCATTTATTTTTATGAGGCTGAAATGTGTGAAAATCTACTCACACATTTACTGCTTCCATTGGAATTAAGAGAAAAGACATCAGAGAAGCGATTGTTGCTGTCCATCAATCTGGGAAGGGAATTAAGACCATTATTAAACAATTTCAAGTTCATCATTTTATACCCCCTGATATACCCCCTGATCAATAAAATCATAGAAATGAAGGACAGTGTTAACAATCAGGACTGGTTGTTATAGTGGCACTAATACACAGTTTTGGTGTTTTAGCTGCAGGAAATGCCTTCTGTCAAGCGGCTCTTCTTTACCTGCAGTTGCAAAGCAAACACGATGCGGCAACTAACTTCATCGATGCGGGGAATGCCTTTAAAAAAGCTGACCCTCAAGGTTTGTTCTAAATGTTCTTATTAACCTGAATTACAAGCTGATCAAATTGCATGCCAGATGTAAACTTTGGCTAAATTCTAGAAACAGTCAAAAATTGTGCTCACACCAAATTAAGATTTCTGCTAGTGTATACTCTAAAGAATTAAATACACATGTTGTTTGCTCATGAGAACTGACTAAAGGAGGTTAATTTTTATAGTTATGAAGAAAAACAAACTCTTAAAATAAGTCCAGTTGATACACGCCAGAAAATTAGGACCAAGTGTGAACACAGTTTTTAGAAATAGACATATATCTTTGTACTTTTTGAAGGTGCCTAAAGGCATTTTAAAGAAAAATTCTTCATGTTCTCTCAGAAAGGTCACATGTAACTCGCTTTCCATTTTCCAACTTTACAGAGGCCATAAACTGCCTGAATAGGGCAATCGAGATTTACACAGATATGGTGAGTCTTTACTTAACTGTAATCTGATGCAGCAGAACATTCAGTTGTGTTGTTTCTGTTTGAACGTAAGAGCAAACCTGAGTTATCTGGTTTTATGTTTCTGGTCTTGTAACTAGATTTAGAGTTAGTTGGTTGATTAGAGATTAGCAGTGCAATAGGAGAAACTGATTAGATGAGAAGAGTTGTTTTTTAAGGTGTCTGATGTGAAAATCATCTTAAAGTTTTCTTATAGATTCTACTGGACATGTGGATAAAACTATTGTCTTGACAGATGCTATAAATACGATGCATTGTATGAAATATGTATTAGATTTTTCTAACATGTAGTTATTTCACCAGCAGACGGCATTCTGTTTCGTTATTTATTACATTCCGTTGGATTCTGCTGGTTTGCACAAGATTTTTGTGGTCAGGTTGCGTAAACCAGGATCATTTCATTTTTATTTAAAATTTCTTGTTCTATTGTAGGGCCGTTTCACAATTGCAGCAAAGCATCATGTCACAATTGCAGAGATCTACGAAACAGAACTAGTCGACATTGATAAGGTAAGACATTCTACTACACTGGGAGCTTTAGATTGGTCTGTATGAATTATGTTCACACATTTTTTTAACTATGGTGGTTTTGATATATTAGAAAGCCGAGCCTCTTTAAACGACATTATTTTCGTAGTTAAATGTTGTTATTGTAATAAATCTTTCTTATGGCTGTATAGACCGCATATGGACCTGTTTGGCAAAATTCTCTTCTATTATACAAGAAATTGTTCGCAGGTATTTCTGAATGAGAAGCCATGCATCCATAAGAACTGCTCCTTATGGTATGCAAACCTGTGTGCACAGTAGCGATGTACAGAATTGTGCTATTGACCCATTCTAAGGGATTTCTCAACATGACCACAAACTTGCAATATACAGACCGCCCACAAACAAGCCCAGAATTAGTCCTGACTGCCCACCTGTCTCAGTGACTGACTGTCAGACTGAAGATCCTGTTAGGATTTGTATACATTGGGAATGAATGTTTTTATTAATCTGGAAATTATCTGAGATATTTCGAGTAATTAAATCAGTACAAGAAAGCACACATTAACCTTCCTGTGTACATAATGTCCACAAGGTGTAAACTACTGTGTTCACCAATGTATAGAAGCGTCAGCTGACATGTTATATTTTTTCAGGCTATTGCTCACTATGAACAAGCAGCAGATTACTACAAAGGAGAGGAATCCACAAGGTAAGCAAATTTTTATAAGTGAATCACTGTGTGTGTGTGTGTGTGTGTGTGTGTGTGTGTGTGTGTGTGTGTGTGTGTGTGTGTGTGTGTGTACCGTAATTTCCGGACTATTAAGCGCACCCAAATATAAGCCGCACCCACTGAATTTTAAGCTTTTTATTTTGAACATAAATAAGACGCACCTGTCTATAAGCAGGTGTCTACAGTGAAACTAATGAACTTTACAAAGGCTTTAACGGAAAACAGTGTCTGTTACATGGCTTGTATCTAAACAGTAGCCTACCAAGAAAGTCATTATTTACTGTCTTCCTCCTTCCTTTCACAGCAGTTTCTCTCGAGAGTTTACCTTTTGGCATCGTCTTGCGTTTAAAAATCACCATCGGTGAAGCTTTTCTCCCGATCCCGTGCAGCTCAGCGAATTGCGTTTTTTCATGCCCGGTTGTTTTCAGCGTGACAAATGATTCGCATTTCTTGTGAGTCAAACATGAGAGGAACCTCATCCATATTTATGATGTGCTGCGGCCCGATTGAGTGGGAGTGCATCTGATATAATATAAAGAATTTCATTGGTTCACCTGAACCCGTTCTGCAATTTTATTGGTCTAATGTTATTGGGCTCAGTTTTTTTGGCTTGAAGTTTGTGAAACTGGGAAAAACCCAGGAAAAATCCATAAATTAGCCGCTTCATTGTTTAAGCCGTTTAAAACGTGAAAAAAGTAGCGGCTTATAGTCTGGAAAATACGGTGTATGTGTATGTGTATGTATGTGTGTGTGTGTGTGTGTGTGTGTGTGTGTTCACCTGAACCCGTTCTGCAATTTTATTGGTCTAATGTTATTGGGCTCAGTTTTTTGGCTTGAAGTTTGTGAAACTGGGAAAAACCCAGGAAAAATCCATAAATTAGCCGCTTCATTGTTTAAGCCGTTTAAAACGTGAAAAAAGTAGCGGCTTATAGTCTGGAAAATACGGTGTATGTGTATGTGTATGTGTGTGTGTGTGTGTGTGTGTGTGTGTGTGTGTGTCTATCTATCTATCTATCTATATCTATATCTATCTATATCTATATATCTATATATATATATATATATATAGATATATAGATATAGATATAGATAGATAGATATAGATAGATAGATAGACACACACACACACACACACACACACACACA
>MU551647.1:145353-181775 GCA_024362625.1 Silurus asotus | reverse complement strand
CCCACACACACACACACACACACACACACACACACACACACACAGTTCGGGTGGAACATTAGCAGAAACCATACCTACATGTTTCAATAATAATAATTATAATAATTGCTCCACACAGTCCCGACATTCCCACTCCTCCTCCTCCCCCCTCCGTGCGGTTTTCCCTCCATCCTTCTTTCTCTCCGTTCTTTTACCTGCGGTGTTGAAGAAGCTCTGTCCCCACTCGGATCTCTCTCTCTCGGTCAGGAATCCTCTCAGCACCGCAGCCTCGATCTCCACACTCCGCTCCATTTCTCTTCCGCCTCCAGGAACAAACACCTCGCTCCTGAACCCGAACCCGAACCTGAACCTGAACCTGAACCGAACCTGAACCTGAACCGAACCCGAGCTCAGATTTCCTCAGTAACTTCTCTGCTGTGTCTCAGCACCGGTTTCATCCACAGCTTCCTGGTTGTGTTTTGCTTCTTCAACATGTGCCACAAAGTGCCATCAGTGCGCAGCCATGACAGCTGCCGCGGGGCATCATGGGAAATGAAGTGTAACCCGAGCCGGCTACCGGAAGTGAGCGGAAAACGGGGACGGAATAATTTTAGGGACATTCAAAAACGCGTTGTTTCTCTCTTCTCTCTGTTCTTTCTCAATATCTGTTTTATGATCATTTATTTGTTGGATTCTTGTTTGAAATAAATAAATAAATAATTATATATATACACACACACACCCACACACATATACATATAAATACACACATATATACACACTTATACAGTGTGTACGGAAAGTATTCAGTCCCCCTACAATTCTTCACTCTTTGTTATATTGCAGCCATTTGCTAAAATCTTTCGAGTAAATTTTTCTTCCTCATGAATGTACACACGGCTCCCATCCTGACAGAAAAACACATAATTGTTGGCATTTTTTTTGCAGATTTATTAAAAAAGAAAAACTGAAATATCACATGGTCCTACGTATTCAGACCATTTGCTGTGACACTCATATTTAACTCAGGTGCTCTCCATTTCTTTTGATCATCCTTGAGATGGTTCTACACCTTCATTTGAGTTTAGCTGTGTTTGATTATACTGATTGGACTTGATTAGGAAAGCCACACACCAGTCTATATAAGACCTTACAGATCACAATGCATGCCAGAGCAAATGAGAATCATGAGGTCAAAGGAACTGCCTGAAGAGCTCAGAGACAGAATTGTGGCAAGGCACAGATCTGGCCGAGGTACAAAAACATTTCTGCTGCACTTAAGGTTCCTAAAAGCACAGTGGCCTCCGGCCAATAATGGCGGTCCGGCCAAACTGAGCTATCGGGAGAGAAGAGCCTTGGTGGGAGAGGTGAAGAAGAACCCAAAGATCACTGTGGCAGAGCTCCAGAGATGCAGTCGGGAGATGGGAGAAAGTTGTAGAAAGTCAACTATCATTGCAGCCCTCCACCAGTCAGGGCTTTATGGCAGAGCGGCCCGACCAAAGCCTCTCCTCAGTGCAAGACACATAAAAGCCTGCATGGAGTTTGCTAAAAAACACCTGAATGACTCCAAGATGGTGAGAAATAAGATTCACTGGTCTGATGAGAACCTTTTTGGCCTTAATTCTAAGCGGTATGTGTGAAGAAAACCAGGCACTGCTCATCACCTGTCCAATACAGTCCCAACAGTGAAGCATGGTGGTGGCAGCATCATGCTGTGGGGGTGTTTTTCAGCTGCAGGGACGGGAGGACTGGTTGCAATTGAGGGAAAGATGAATGTGGCCAAGTACAGGGATATCCTTGACCCAGAGTGCTCTGGACCTCAGACTGGGCTGAAGGTTTACCTTCCAACAAGACCCTAATCACACAGCTAAAATAACGAAGGAGTGGCTTCTCAACTCTGTGCCAGAGCCCTGACTTAAACCCAATTGAGCATCTCTGGAGAGAACTAAAAACGGCTGTCCACCAACGTTTACCCTCCAACCGGACAGAACTGGAGAGGATCTGCAAGGAGGAATGGCAGAGGATCACCAAATCCAGGAGTGAAAAACTTCTACTCGTAGGCTGCTTCTACTAAATACTGAGCAAAGAGTCTGAATACTTAAAACCATGTGATATTTCAGTTTTATTTCATTTTCTTTTTTAATAAATCTGCAAAAAAAATGCCAACAATTATGTGTTTTTCTGTCAGGATGGGAGCCGTGTGTACATTCATGAGGAAGAAAAATTTACTCGAATGATTTTAGCAAATGGCTGCAATATAACAAAGAGTGAAGAATTGTAGGGGGACTGAATACTTTCCGTACACACTGTATATGTGTATATATGTGTGTATTTATATGTATATGTGTGTGGGTGTGTGTGTGTGTGTGTATATATATAATTATTTATTTATTTATTCATATATATTAGGGCTGGCAATTGATTAAATTATTGAATCATGATTTATCGCAGGGAACCAACCCCAGCCATAATGGGAGAAGCTGAAAGAAAGTTTAATCGCATGATTGTCATGAGTCAACTCGTTAACTTTAACTGGTTAACATTAATCGCAACCAAATTGCACACTATCTGTTTTAAATGTTCTTTAAATGTGGTTAAAACTAATTTGCGTTAACATGCAATATATATATAATTTCTTTAAATTCAAATGGAAAATTGTGATCAGGGAAAAATCATAACTCTAATCTCTTGCTCTTCCCCTTTTATCTTCTTTCTCTTTCCAGGTGAAGGAATATGATGTAATCTCACGACTAGATCAGTGGCTTACCACTATCTTGCTGCGCATAAAGAAAACCATTCAAGAGGATGAGAGTGACCTTCGTTAAGAACCTATTCCTTGCCCTTAACTCTCCTGATATTCTTAGACCTTGAGCTTCACCTCATTTTTCTTTTTATCCCGATAACCTTCTCAAGTGCTCTTTTTCTTCTAATTGCCTTCATCTTTGCAGCTCATGGACATTAAACTACATTCAGACACAGGAGAACACTAAAAAAATCGCTTGTTGTTTACACAAGCAGAGGATTGGAAAGTGCCTTAGACATGAAACCAAGTGCAGTACAATGGGGTGCTCCTTGCTTGAGGACGATCCCCTTACAATACCCCGTGTGCCTACTTATTACTATGCACAATAATGCCTTTTCCACCGGTTCCGGCTTTCCTATTATGTCTTATTCACTAGTGTTACTTGCATCAATGATGCCTCTATGAATCCACTGCAATAACTTTTTACTGCATAGTTCTTCCTGGTCTTCACTGTGTATCCTATAAATCATCCAGTCCTTTTTCCCCCTTTTGTTTGTTTTACATTTTAAACATTGCTGAATATTTGAACATGATCATGTTTCAATGATTCTTTCTGTTAATAAGCCTCCAAATTGATATGAGTAAATATATTATTGAAGTTTTTTGTTTGTTTGTTTTGTTTTTTAAATGTTAAAGTTCATTGCATATTAAAACATCATTTGATGTTCAAAATGTCCGAATCTTGATGTTGCTTATTAAGTGTGTGTATGCTGTCTTCCCCATGCTGAATGGTTCATCAATGAGATGTTATTTTGCTTTTAAGATAAATAGTGATGGTTAGAACAAGCAGTTCTTGGGGTCTCAGTTCTTGAAGCTGATTAGAACATTTCACCACCCAGGTTTTGACTGACCGGTCCATGTTTTAGTTCTGTTATTCTGCTTTTTCTTTTGTTTGTTTTTGCACAGGGTTTAAATCAATGACTGTATAGTTTATTGAGTGGACAACATAGTGCCATTTAATACCATAGATTCTATTTACTAGCTGCAGACATTCTTTATTTTCATGAGAGTATTGTAAGTAGCTAATGTAAGGTACAAAATTAAAATATTCAACATTTAACCTCAATACAGCCTGTTTTGGTAAAAAAAAAATATTTTATTATTATTTTATTTTATTTAGCACAGACACCTGCAGTAGTTTACCCATCTGCAAATTGTAAGATGCTAACATGAGAAAGGGTGAAGTTAAAATGCAGTCAGAGATCTATTCGCTTTGTTTTTCAATCTGTTACTACATAAATATAAGATTCTGTTGAGGATTCTGACTGTGAGACTCTCTATGTACCATTTAAAAAAAAATAAAGATGGTTAACAACAGCAAAGTGAATCATAACATATTTAATCAAATGTTCATAGGCCATTCATTTGTTGAGAAGCCTGAGGGATAAGCGTGAGATGGCCATACTACCCAGTATACATTCATTCCTAACCTTTCCACATTAAGTAACTTACAGCAGCAGCCAGTCTGTCACCTCCATATATTATCTACTAATGGATCCATTGTGATAAAACTTTCAACATAAAATTGAATGGTGCTGTAGAAGCAGGTTTGGAAACAGAGCTGCAGTGCTTGCTTCATTGTGGACAGCTTTACCTTTAGAATGAGACGATTGAATTAATAAAGAGGTACATTTTCAAGCCTCCTGCATTTGCAGTTGCAAAGTGTTATTACCAGAGAGTGCCACTGAAAGAAAGAAAAAAACAGGAGAAAGTACACTATCTGGGCTAATGCATGTGGCCCATCAGAACTATACGTTAATAAAATGCTTAACAGCCCCTCTCCCTGCTATAAATGTATACACACAACTGGGGTGACATTCCTGAAGATTCTGGAATATGGTTATGGGA
Source organism: Silurus asotus (assembly GCA_024362625.1). Lineage (NCBI taxonomy): Eukaryota > Metazoa > Chordata > Actinopteri > Siluriformes > Siluridae > Silurus > Silurus asotus. The sequence goes on along the minus strand of MU551647.1, from coordinate 177,145 downwards.
ATTTCTGTCCAAATTATGAAATTATGCTCCATTCATGCACAATAGGCAACTTTAAAAAAAGCCACGTTGTGGCAGTTGTTATATGATCATGTTGTAATTTTCCCTAAATATTAAACTGTCTGGTTTCATCGAGTCTTCATCCACTTTAGATTCTTGTTCATGGCTGATTGGAGTGGATGTGGTGATCTGTTGTAGCCCATGCACCTTAGGGTTCAACAAGTGCATTCTGAGATGCTTTTCTGCTCACCAGGGTTGGAAATAAGCAATTAGTTACCCTGGCAAGGATTTTCTTCATACAAAACTATTATTGCTTTTTGTTACAAATTTCAATTACACAGTTTATTCCAGCCATATTTTTTTATTAGGATCATCACTAATTTATTCACTTAAAAATCTGATGTTACAGGGGTTAAAAGCAGTTGTCATGTGCTGGGAAATGTAATGCACTTGACCTGGAGCCGTCAGTGTCATTTTCTAAATAGAGTTCTTTGCTCTTGGTCTCCAGAAGGTACGTCCTTGTTGTAGTGCTTGCACCTGTTATCTCTGCCTGCTTTTCTTTTGGGTTATCCTGACAAGATGTGTGCTTAAAGTCCATTTAAAGGTATGAAAGTCTTTGAATACAGCTCAGTTGAACTGTGGCATGTTGTGACTGAAAACCTCCACTGGAACATACCGTAAGGGTAGCTTTAAACTTCAAAGCCATGTGTGCATGTAGTGCTTGGTATCTCTGAGCAGATTATCTGTAGTAATCTGTTATGACCAGCTAGCTATGACTCTCATGTTCACACACACACACACCCATGCCTATTTTCTCACACTGTCTAGATTGCCATGACAGGCTCTTTATGCTTTCCTTCCTTTGGTTATCCAGGCCACCAAACTGATATATATATGTACAGTAGATGCACATCACCTAATATGCTTAATTGGTAGTAGGCTTTCCAGCCTATACAGCTTGGAGTAAGACAACATGCATAACGAGGATGATGTGGTCAAAATACTCATTTGCCTAATAATTCTGCACTCCCTGTATATATGTACAGTCTTCGGTCTCCGTCTAATAAAATCTTCATAAATATGATTCAGGTATCACTAGGTTTTCCTTGTTTTGGATGAATACATCATTCATGAAGATTGCATTTCTTTTTTGGATCCGGCACCATCGAAGAATGCCCCTGATGACCCCCACATGCAGTTTATACTGTGAAGGGCTAGGCATTTTCATGTAGCACAATATTAACAGGATGTGTTTTTAGCAGACTCTTGCTTTTTTTTCTACTGATCTCATTAAGTTTTTTGTAAAATCCCCCTGGTTTTTGTGACTGTCCTGCTGAGTAGGTTGTTCCCAATTTCCTCTCTAACAGAATAGACTTTGAATGCACAAGTCCTGCCTTTGCATTTTGCATGAGCTGTAAACCTCTCTAAACTCAACTGTTTTTTTTTTTTACCTTAATGCTATATATTAATAAGTTATAGTGTGTTGTAATTATTAAATCAATGAACTACTACAGAGAAAACGAAATTTCATTTTATGCAACAAAAATATTTTGAAAAATGAAAGATTCTGGGTTGAAGGTTACTTCGAAATAAAATACTCAATGTCTATTTGAGTCCTTCTTCTATTTATGAAATTAAAAGCCATATTTTAATTATCCACCTGCAGCAAACCAAAAATGCTGTATTTTTTTCTGGTGTGTACTGGAGCGTGCAGTCAATCGCGTGACCGGCGGGTGTCGCACTTTGACGCCTATTTTGAGCGACAAAAAAAAGTTTTAGTTTACAGTTAATAATTCACCAAAATCTTCAAATTTACAATTACATGTGAAAAAAATGCTCATTTTTTATTTTCAAAAGCCACAGGGAGCCGCAGCAGAGGGATGAATAAGACCCCTGCACTAGACCACTGTGCAGCAGTGCAGTTCTCTCTCTTAGGAGATTTGAATGTTATTACATTCATTACATATCAATGAGTGTGCTATACTGCATTGCACATGCCCACTTACCTAAATGTCTGACTTAAACTTTTACTTCCTCTTGACTGCTATCACTCCCTTAATCTCCACAGCAAAGTTTTGAATAAGCTTTAATACGCTGTAGCCTCAATGACAACACTTTGTACAGAATGAGCTACTTGTTCATTGTGGGTATCAGAATGCTCAGACAGCTAATAAAGCACACACATTAATGCCTCTTCATGCCTGAATTAATTCTACTTTATTGCACTTGCTGCTGTCTTTATCACACTGAGCCTACGTATAAAATAAGCTCTGAACTTGTCTAAAGCATCACATTCTATTTCATCTTCCTTTTGACAAAGGTTCTCTGTTTCCTTGCCTAATTCATATACAGATATGCTTACTTGACCCGGGCCATTCTCTTGGTCTGGTTTTCATAGCCATCCTGGAGTGTAAACTGTTTCTTCTAGTCTAGTCGCTCTATCGGTTTTGTAAAACAAAAACTCTCCAGCAGTCAAAACATGGCCATCCTTTTTGAATCTCTAAGCAACACACGTCTGACAACATACAATAAACAATATTAGAGTTTATTACAGGAATTAATAGCAATTGTTTCTTTTTGTAACAGCTGGACCCACCTTACACCTCTTTGTTTTTTGGCACGTTACATGACTTTATGTTCATCCAACCATTATTGAAACCCACAGTAGTCACTGTTAAAGTCACTTATTATAGGAAATGTTTTAATAATTCAGAGATTAAGTTCAATTATAAATCGGATGTGTTCCTGAACCTTAGGGGGTTGAAACTAAATGTTAAAATTTTTGTTTGTTTTGTTGAAAAAGCTCATTCAAAAGTCAACATTTATTTATAATTCACTTAAATAGAATAGGAACTTGAAATTAAAATACTTACAGGAAGAATGTGTATTTACCATTTGCTACTGGAGCACTAGCGGTTAAACAGTTCAGTGAATTTTGGGGCCTAGTGGAGGGTTATATGTTCTAAAAGTAACTTAGCACCAGAGTCATCCTCTCTTTAATTTTAAAGTGCTAAATAATGATTTATAGATTATTTTCTTCATAATTATATAAAGAATATATCAAGATGATTATTGCACAGGTGTGCTTCAGGCTGCCACAATAAAAAAAAAAAGGGCAATCTAAAATGTGCAGTTTTCTCACAATGTCACAGATGTTTCAAGTTTTGAGAGAGAGTGTGAATGGCATGTTGACTGCAGGAATGTCCACCAGAGCTGTTGCCTGTGAATTGAATGTTCATTTCTCGACCATAAGCTGTCTCCAAAGGCGTTTCAGAGAATTTGGCAATACATCCAACCGCCCTCACAACTGCAGACCAGGACCTCCACATCCAGCATCTTCACCTCCAAGATTGAGACCAGCCTCCCGGACAGTTGCTGCAACAATCGGTTCGCATAACCAATTAATTTCTGCTCAAACTGTCAGAAAGCGTCTCAGGGAAGCTCATCTGCATGCTCTTCGTCCTCATCGGCATATATGACAGCGTGTCCAGTTCCTGGCAATATCCAGCAACATTGCACAGCCATTGAAGATTCACACCACAATCAACAACCTGATCAACTCTATGCGAAGGAGATGTGTTGCACTGCGTGAGGCAAATGGTGGTCACATCAGATACTGACTGTTTTTCTGACCTTTCCGGACACCCCAATACAGTAAAACTGCACATTTTAGAGTGGTGTTTTATTGTGGCCAGCCTAAGGCACACTTGTGCAATAATCCTGCTAATCAGCATCTTGCTGACACACCTGTGAGGTGGATGGATTCTTTTAGCAAAGGAGAAGTGGTCACTAACAAAATTTAGAGAGATTTTATAAAGAGAACAGCTCTCTTTTGGCTCAGGTCTTATTTGACTGATTGCTATCAGTTTGTTGATGTAAATGGTGAGTTCTCCACACTCTCTGAGGTAAAGTTTGGTGTTCCTTAACCTCTGGATCTGTCTTAGGCCCTCTGCTTTTCTCTTTATATATGCTACCTCCTGGTGAAATTATTCATAAACATGGAATTCACTTCCATTGCTATGCTGATGATACACAGCTGTATATTTCAGCAAAGCCAGATGAGCTAGATCAGCTTAACAATGTTGAGAAGTGTGTAAAGGACATTAGACAGTGGATGCTTGATAACTGTCTTCTGCTCAACTCAGATAAGACGGAAGTACTTTTACTAGGACTACATGCAGCTAGAAGTAAACTTTCCGATTACTTAGCATCTCTGGATGGTATTTCTGTTTCAGCATGTACGGCTGTCAAAGACCTTGGTGTGATTATTGACCCTAGTCTTTCCTTTGAAGCTCACATGAATAATATCACCATGATCGCCTTCTTTCACCTTAAAAATATTGCTAAAATTAGAAATATGATGTCGTTACAGGATGAAGAAAAACTAGTTCATGCTTTTGTTACTTCTAGATTAGACTACTGTAACACTTTACTGTATGGGTGTGCGAGTAAGTGCATAAATAAGCTTCAGTTAGTTCAGAATGCAGCAGCAAGAGTCCTCACTAGATCTAGGAAATACGACCACATCACCCCTGTTTTAATCAGTCTACACTGCTCTCAATCAAATCTCACATTGATTATAAAATATTACTACTGACGTATAAAGCACTTAACGTTCTCACACCGCAGTATCTGAGTGAACTTCTGTACCAGTATGATCCTCCACGCCTACTTAGATCAAAAGGTGCTGGCTATCTGTTGGTTCCTCAAATAATGAAGACTACAGCAGGGGGCAGATCTTTCTCTTATAAAGCCCCACAGTTATGGAACAGCCTTCCAATCAGTGTTCGGGACTCAGTGTTCAAGTCGAGGTTGAAAACTTATTTATTTAGTCAAGTCTTTGATCAGTAGGTTTTTTTTTAGGTAAAGGCTCAGATCTGGAGGGAACATGGATATAGAGTGTTTGGTGAACTGGAATATTTGTATGCTGTCGTCCCCTCACATTCACACGTTCACTCAGGTTTGTTGACAGTGGTGTGGTGGGTCGTCTCTTATACCAGAGATCCCTTATGTCTGTGTTACCTTCTGGTTCTCCCTTTTAGTTATGCTGCCATAGCGAGTCTTGCTGGAGTCCAAACTGCACAGTGACATTAACTTTCATACAAAATTAAGGACACTTAATAATCCATATCCTTCTCTTCCTGTCACCCTCTTCTCTCTCTCTCTCTCTCTCTCTCTCTCTCTCTCTCTCTCTCTCTCTCTCTCTCTGTCTCTGTCTCTTGGTCAAGTTAAACATGCTCCTGAGGTTCCAGTGACCACTGTTCCTGCCCCTCTCCCCTCCGTGGATCTTCCCACTTCGTCCAGGCCTGCCTCTGGATACCGTTCTCTTCGACTGGAGGCCACTCTGTGCAGTTTGGGACGGTTTCTCATCAACGCCTTGGGTGGTTCCATGAAATTCCGGAGTAAGAACTGTCAACAGTATTTCAACAGTCTGCTACACTGACTCAGGAATACAGTTCGCTTCTGAACATCATCACTGCACCCCGCAACATTGTATATCTGCTTCAAATGGACATTTGGTCTAACCCAGATGAGGATGGGTTCCCTCTTGAGTCTGGTTCCTCTCAAGGTTTCTTCCTTTTGCCATCTCGGGGAGTTTTTCCTTGCCACAGTTGCTCATCAGGGACAAACTTACTTACAAAGAACATATTTACTTTTAATCACCACATTATCTGTGTAAAGCTGCTTTGAGAAAATGTTCATTGGTAAAAGCGCTATACACATAAAAAGAATTAAATTGAATTGAATTTGTGAACAAGAGACCTTTTGAGAGATTTGAGAGAAACAGGCAATAACATTTTTTGTTGTTTATAGGTATAGCCAGCGTTGCATGAATTTATTTTAAAAAGTCTAGACAAATCTCAGGCAAAACAGGAACCAGAAGCTAACTGTGTTATAGTCATGAAGACAAACATAATCATGACAAATATTACTCTACAAGGTAATAAGTGCAAAGAAAAACTCTATCTTTGATTATTAAAATGCTTTGTTTATGACATGAAACAGAAGAGATGTTTAAAATGTAATGTAATGCACACTAAAACACATTTGGAATTTTACTAAAAATGAATGAAGGAAAAAGCTATTGAGGTCAACATTTACCAGTTATCACAAACAGCTAAGGAGCTCATACCTTAGAAGCAGTGGCAGCTGGTGTTGTTTTATTTTGAAGGAAGCACAGCTGTCTGTGTATTGACAAATAAAAGCCTTAAAATATGAAATCAGATCAAACACACTGACTGAGTGTCAAATCACACAAAAAAGCAGCTAAGCTACTAACTACCAATCTTTACATTTCTTTTTAATGGTTGACTGATAAAAAAAAAAACCTATATAATTTTATTTATTTATCAGCATCAACGTGTAATCTATCATCTAGTAAACGTTTTTTTCTACTCCTTTTTCTTCTTCTTCTTTTGCAAAAGACTGCTCCCGTTTGGGTTTGCCACAGCGGCTCATCAGTGTCCATACCACCCTGTCCTCTACATCTGATTCTTTCAAGCCAATCACCTTTATGTCTTCCCTCCTGCCAAGGCCAAGGATGGTTTGGTTTGGACATGTGCAAAGGAGGGACATAGGGTATATTGTTAGAAGAATGCTGAGGATAGCCTCAGCCTTGATCTAGCCTCTCAATCTAGCCTTTCTTACCTTGTCTCCAAAACCAATGAAATGCACTGTCCCTCTAATAAACTTGTTTCTAATTCTGTCCGTCCTCGTCACTTCCAATGAAAATCTCAACATCTTCAGCTCTGCTACCTCCAGCTTCACCTCCTGTCTTTTACTCAATGCCACTGTCTCCATACCATACATCACAGGTCTCACCACAGTCCACTTTTCCTGTCACTCTTGCAGATACTCTTCTATCACAAATCACTCCTGCTATCACTCTTCTCCACCCACTCCACCCTGCCTGCACTCTTTTCTTCACTTCTCTAACACACTCTCCATTACTTTGCACTGTTGACCCCAGGTACCTGAACTCCTCCACCTTCTCCACCTCTTCTCCCTGCAGCCCTCCCTCTCATTCACACACATGTACTCTGTCTTACTCCTACTGACTTTCATTCCCCTTCTCTCCAGCACATACCTCCACCTCTCCAGGCTCTTCTCAGCCTGCTCACTACTCTCACCACAAATCACAATATTATCTGCAAACATCATAGTCCATGGAGACTCCTGTCTGACCTCATCAGTCAACCATTATATCAGCACTGCAAACAGGAATGGGTTTAGAGCCAATCCTTGATGCAATCCACCCTTCCAGAATCTTGTTAAACAATCTTGTTGAGAACTTCACTGCCATCTCTCCTAAATATCTCAACGCTTCTACTGATATGTCATCTGGTTTAACTGACTTTCTAATCTTCGTCCCCATAATAGCTGCTCTTACTTCCTCTTTACTAATCCTATCCACATCCTGCTTCCCCATCTCCACATCATCCACCCTTCTCTCTCTCTTTTTTTCTTAATTCATCAGCTGCTTAAAATTCTCCCTTCACCTTCTCAACACACTCTCCTTAATAGCCAACAAATTTCATCTGCATCCTTTATTGCCCTAACTTGCAGCACATCTTTCACAGCTTGATCCCTCTGCCTGGCCAATCAGTACAAACTACTCTGCGTTTTTAGAGACACTAAACAAAAATAAATAATAGCATAAAAAAAGAAAATGGTGCAGGATTGGATCTACTTCTCCCAAACAGGCTTGCTATTCACTTATAGACAACTCTCTAGCCTTTCTGTTGGTTTAACCTTTTAAACAACAAATCCAGGATTGACAGGTAAATACAAAGAGCACAAACAAGGAAGAAACATTCAGCGTTATAACTTGTTTAAACAGTCAATGCAACAGAGCACACCTAAGTAACAAGAAACACCCATGAGTCATGTTTTCCAATATTTTGCAATCCCTTGCAAGTTATTAATGTAATGTCAAAGATCAGGAAAGAAAACTAAAACGCTGATATCTGATATTTATCTGTATGCTCATTGTGTGTATGTGTTGGTGGTGAGATAAGTGGATTTTGTTTGCTGTACTTTCAGACTGAGCCCAATGCAACAAGTCACATTCCTGCATTCAGATTTTCATTGGATCACAACTCTCTCACACCTTGCTTCTGCCTTAGGATGCTTTAGGATTGACTGCAGAACATTGCCTTTGTTTTGCCCTGTGTAAATTTCTCTGCATGTGCTGATTTGTTCTGTGTATGGCCCTCTGCCTGTTTTTGTCTTCCAAACTGGGTGTTACATCACATTTAGGTTGTTCTAAGGATTTGTCTGGGGCCAAGCCAGAGTACCCAAATCACAGGGATCCCATTGTAGTGGGCTTACCATTAGAGTAACCCATTCTTGTACTATGACAGAAGTAACCTGATCTTGAGCTAAGTCTTCAGCAGTAACAAGCTCAGATAGTGCATTTTCAACCATTGGAGCTTAAAGCTCAGAAGGAGGTAAAACTAGTTGAGCTTCAGTTTGAGTTGGCACTGAGAAATAAGTTGGCTCCCAGTTCAATTGTTTCTTCAGCACCTGTGTGTCCTATGCATGCCTGTGTGTCATTGCCTATACTAGACCCAATATTTTAATAAATATACTTTTTATGGATTTGGAATTTTATGCATTTTTTAAGATTTAATAATTTTTCTTTTGTCACAAACATTTATAACATGCAGTGAAATGTATACCAGATCGGCTGCTAAGAAAATTGTGCATTAATAATAAAAACTTTCTTTCTTGTTTTACTTCTTTTTCTGCCTGCTACCATAAATAAACCTATAAATACATGTTCAAACAAAAAGTACAAATTGTATGTAATGTAATGTAATAACATTAACAATATAAGCTTTTAATAGCTCTTATTAACTAGCTTATTTAATAGCTCCTTTGCTCACTTTTCCTGAAGTTCAGCACTAGTTCCTTTGTTTTGCTGACATTCAGGGACCCTAGTTATCCTGGCATCAGGATGTTAATTTGACCACTTCAAGATAGGTGGTCATATTTGGAGATGAGGTCTAGAACAACTGAGTTGTCATCAAATTTATTAAAAAAAGTAAAAAGCTGTGAAAGGACACAGTCATGAGTGTGTAGAGAGTAGAACAGGGGGATCAGGACACAGCCTTATTTATTCTCCTCTATTTGGGGGAATTAAAAATAATGAGTGTCTTTACTTTTTGTTTGAGGTCATTTAGAATTCTCAATGTTTTGGGTGTACTTAGCAATCATTGAGGTATTTATATTTGGGATATATTTGGGAGCATTAGAAGTCAATGGTATATTAATTTTTGAGTTAGGGATAGCAGTCATTATTTGCATTTGATTAAATAGGCTGTAAGAAACTCAAAGTAGTCAGGAAGCAACTTGAACATAACTATGGATGAACACTACATGGGAACAGAGAACTGCTTGCTGTGAAACTTGTGCTTGAAGAATGGAGACACTGGTTTAAGGGCCCCCATTCATTATATTCAATGATCATAAAATTTTAAAATATGAGTAAGACGATCACTGCAAGCATGGCGGGTGGTGTTCTTCACCCTGTTCCAGATCTAATTACGATTAGGCTCCAAGAATGGGGAAAACTATATTCTTTCCTGTATTCACCCAGCTTTACCACAAGACCTAAAACAAGTAAACAGACTTCACTGGTTTTCTTCATGGGTGCACTAAATACAATCATACAAAACAGCTCCATTCTCATACAGTAGAACATGCTCCAAGCACCAACACCATCATTCTAGTGATAATTAATTAATTTTCCAAGTCCTTCACCTTATTCAACACCCCAAATTACCCTCAGCCTTAAAAACTTGCAGAATGTTTCTTTAATCCATGAAGCTGGACTTCAATGCTTTGGCTTACCAGAAAAAACATGGAACTGTTTTATTTTTATTTATTTTTTTTTTTAAATTGGGAGTGACTGTCAGCCTCATCACTGGTAATTATCCCCACAAACACAGAATACAAAATCCAGTATTTCAACCCAGAGGTGCACATCAGCCTTATAGAAAACTCTCACATCTGTACACTGGAACTTATAAACTTACAAACCATGAAAAGTGAAATTAAACTTGCATTAACACACAAAAGACAAAAACATGTGCGAGGCTACTGGGTGTCATGAGTTAATTCACAATCTATCACACTACGTTTCGCAATCAGCTTGAGAGACACTAAACAATGACTGTGGTAGTGACACTAAACTGTATGTGATACAGTGAAGCGAGTGCTTGTATGTCGCAACAGTGTTTTGGAGTGTGGTTCAAACTCATGTCATGTGATCGCAGGGGTTTAAAATGTTGAACATTTTTCATTGTTACCATTTCTGTCTCAGCCAGATGACACTAAATCAGTCTCTCTAATTAAACAAGCTCCCTAAATGGTGGATTGTGGGTTAGTTCAATTCAGATTTGGATATTTTTGCAAGAAAGACAGTGTTTGTTACCAAACTTGATATTCTTGAAAATGAAGGTATATGCAAGAAACGTTCTGTGGTGTGGAATAATTTCTACAGTCTCCATCCAAGGTCAAACATATGTTTTGTGAGAGAAAACTTAACTAATGCAACAATATGGAAGTATTTCAGTCTTGGATTACTGCTCGTAATTTTAACAAACAAACGTTATGCAAAAAAAACAAGCAATACCTGTTGCACAGTATATGATTTTACCTGTTGATTTATTTCAAAAGCTGTAGAGGGCATCAGCCTCAGTCTCTGGTTAGAATGTGAGCCAGGTGTCAAAGCATTTTCGAAACCCAGAAATACATGAGGATTTTGATGGTTTGCTGGGTGACAAATCTGGCATTACATTATTTCTGTTTCTATAACAGTATTTTAACTATATAGGTAAAGTTATTCACAACTATCTTTAATGTTATATTAGTGAAGCTAGTCACTGTTTTATAAGCTTACTGACACTTGGTATTAGAAAGATGCAAGTAGAATGTCAGAGTGGGTTTTCTGTCCTGGTATTGTTGTTCTGAACAAAGCACCGATTCCACATCACACATTCTTCTTCTTCTGTACTCTTTACTTGACTCAACTTGTAAAACTAAAAACACGGAAAATATTCAAGTTACAAAGTGATTCACAAATTATCACTAACATTTTCACCTTCATAAACATTTGCATACACATTCAAATGGTCCAAATAAGCAACCAGTATCTATTAACAATATGCACTTGCATAAAAAGGGGATTTTAAATTAAATTTATATAATTGTCTAACTCTTGTTATAACCTATCATCTCCAAGGTTTAGAAAGAAAACAATGATATTCATCCAAAATGCAGATTACAGAAATCTATGAAGCAGTGTCATATATATCTTTTTTACCACTAGATGTCACATACGAACCCTTTTAAATGAATCAAAGAAGCTTACAAAAATGGAACACTCCCCGTCTGGTAACAACCACTATACACAGGTTTACTTGACAAAAGTCAAACTATATAAAAAAATAAAATTCATCTTGAATATTTTAAAACAATACCCTGCAAAAGGCTTGCAAATTTGATAAGAGTACATATTTAGCAATAATTCTAAGATGAAAGAAGGCTATCCCGGTATTGATATCTACATGAGACTCAAAAAACTACGGTCAGTAATCACACTAAAGTCTTTTACTGCTGTACATGCTGAAACAGAAAGACCATCCAGAGATGCTACATGATATGAAAGTTTACTTCTTACTGCATGGGGTCCTAGTAAAAACACTTCCACTTTATCAGACTTTAGCAGTCTAATGTCCCACTGTCTAATGTCCTTTACATCCTCCTCAACAATGTTAAGCTGATCTCTAATCTGGCTTTGCAGAAACATACAACTGTATATTGTCAGCATAACAATAGAAAGCTAATGTCTAACAATAGAAAGCAGTGGGCCTAAGACAGATCCTTGCAGAACACTAAACTTTACCTCAGTAAGTGTAGGGAATTTACTCATTATTTACATAAACAAACTCATACAGAGAAGAGCTGAGTCAAAAGAGAGTATTACCTTCAATTCCTAAATTATCTAAATTAGCAGGAAAAATATCATGAGCAATGGGGATAAAAGCTGCACTAAGATGAAGTAACACAAGAGAGGAGACACAGCCCTGATCAGAGGACATTAGCAGGTTATTTACCACTTTAACCAGCAATGTCCCTGTGCTACAATAAGACCAAAATCCTTAATTTCATGAATGTCTGTCTTTCATTCATATAAACACAACTACAATAGCTAGAATAGAAGTAACTAAGAAAACACACAGCCCCCCCCCTTCTGTGCTCAGGGTCATAAAATTTGCATTTGATTAAGCTCTGTTAGGGATGCCTTCCATTGATCTTATTTGTCCAATGGAAGAATGGTGAACCAATTCTGCTGTAATTTCAAAAGCTCTCTCACTAAAGCTTTGCATTGTATGGTGATTGGACAGAAAAACCCAAGAGGTTCAAATAAACTATTGATTACAGAAAGGATCCTTCTTTGAGAAGCCTTCAATGTAAAACAGTCTGTTTTATGCAGAGGCTGCACTGGAGGGGTCCTGCATATTGCTGAAATCCAAGTCTTTGAGATTTTTGGCTCATTCAATGAATAAGAAAGTTTTGATTACCAAAGCCCTGTTGGAGGCTACTTTTTTGTATGCTTGCCTTTGACAGCCTTGTCTCTGTTTGCTTTAAGTGGTCAATAGCTACTCTTTCGGTTGGATCAGATGTGATGTCATCATTGATGTTGGCGTAGCATAACACAAACTCTTTGGCATCTCTTCTCTATGCAGTAACTGTACCTGTGCAAAGGAAAACAAAGATAGTTGCAATGCTACTTTTTAACCTTAAAAGAATAGAACATTTGCTCTATGTCTACCATTACTGCTAACCTCTCTTTACGGAAACACAATACCCAGAAGTGTTATGTTGAGATCAGGTCCGCTCAGTAAGACATCATGGGAGATGCCCACATACTGAGTGTTTAAATAAAACCCAACCGTTATTTTGTCAGGTTTGTGGGGGGTGGTAAACTTTGAAGATTGGCAAATACAAACATTCTTCCACAATTAAAGGGGTAGAGCATGTTTTTCTTATATCTATTCACCTTTTGCATGAAATCAAAGAAATACATTCTCATATTTGGTTTCTCAAGAGAGTTCACTATAATGAGCTTAGCCTCTGCATAACTTGCTGTCCATTATTTGGAAGTTGACTTCTTGGAGCGCAGAATGGAAGTGGTGCCACCCGTTGTTTATCCCTATTGAGGTACCATTCTTCGGCAATTGTCAATAAAGACTTCATCCTTCACAGATAAGCCACTTTTGTTATCCTCAGGAGATTTTAAAAATGCATTCTCTTTCAAGCCCTTTGCATAACTCTAACTAGATTTTGGGCATTTGGGAGAATATGGCAGGTTGGGTAAATATGACGAGAGGTGACTTATCCAGTTATGTGATGTTGTTGCTTTTTGTGCTTGGAGAGAAAATAATGTCTGTCCATTTGGGAGTAGGTTTGTCTTGTAAGATGCTAGTCTGACAAGTTCCATCAAAGCAAACTTCTCCTACAATCATTCTACCCAAGTCCAGGCTTTGTGCATAAGGCCTGTTGCAGGGTCCGCTGTGCTGTTCATGCACTTTGTGCACACTAAAAATGTCTACCTCCCAGAAGAAGAATGCGAGCTGTAGGCTAAAAAGTCATGATTTCATCAGACACTGCGATGAGGTCAGGGGAAACCAAAAGCTTTTTCAGGTATAGATCAATTGCTTGGTTTTGTATTACACTTCTTTTAAGGGGGTCAGAGCAACTATGGTTTTCCTGTCAAGTGACTTCTCCAAAAAAATTTACTTTTTTTTCTTTCCCATCTTGTACACGAAGCCTGAACACTTCTTCAAGGTGAAGAGATAAAAACTGCTAGCAATGTTAAACAGATAAAAGAACTGGGACCTTACCAGTGATTAATTACTCTGTTCATTCAGCACAGCAAAAATGTGTTTGGCTTTTTTATGTTAATTAACAGGGTAGATGCTTACCAGACAAATCTTAAAAATGGCTTAGACTGACTACCTTCAGTGCACTTGTTTGTGACTTCAGCAGTGTCCTTATCTGATTTTTTTTTTTTTTAGGATGTTCAGACTGAGTATGGTTGAATGTTTGCAACTGATTTGACTTATACAGATGTACAAGACAAGTTATAAAAGTCCTGTTTTAATCAGTCTACACTGGCTCCCAATCAAATCTCACATTGATTATTAAATACTACTACTGACGTATAAAGCACTTTACGTTCTCACACCGCAGTATCTGAGTGAACTTCTGTACCAGTATGATCCTCCACGCCTACTTAGATCAAAAGGTGCTGGCTATCTGTTGGTTCCTCAAATAATAAAGACTACAGCAGGGGGCAGATCTTTCAGTGTTCAGGACTCAGACACAGTCTCAGTGTTCAAGTCGAGGTTGAAAACATATTTGGTTCTCCCTTTTAGTTATGCTGCCATAGCGAGTTTTGCCGGAGTCCAAACTGCACAGTGACATTAACTTTCATACACCAATAAGGACATAATAATCCATATCCTTCTCTTCCCGTCACCCTCTTCTCTCTCTCTCTCTCTCTCTCTCTCTCTCTCTCTCTCGGTCGAGTTAAACATGCTCCTGAGGCTCCAGTGACCACTGTTCCTGCCCCTCTCCCCTCCGTGGATCTTCACACTTCTGTGCAGCTTGGGACGGTCTCTCATCAACACCTTGGGTGGTTCCATGTAATTCCGGAGTAGAACGGGGCTTTGAGGATGGATTGGACTGTAGTTGGTGTCGGTGGTCTGCTGCACTGACACGGGAGTGCAGTTTGCTTCTGATCATCATCACTGCACCCCGCAGCTTTGTATATACAGGGAGTGCAGAATTATTAGGCAAATGAGTATTTTGACCACATCATCCTCGTTATGCATGTTGTCTTACTCCAAGCTGTATAGGCTGGAAAGCCTACTACCAATTAAGCATATTAGGTGATGTGCATCTCTGTAATGAGAAGGGGTGTGGTCTAATGACATCAACACCCTATATCAGGTGTGCATAATTATTAGGCAACTTCCTTTCCTTTGGCAAAATGGGTCAAAAGAAGGACTTGACAGGCTCAGAAAAGTCAAAAATAGTGAGATATATTGCAGAGGGATGCAGCAGTCTTAAAATAGCCAAGCTTCTGAAGCGTGATCATCGAACAATCAAGCGTTTCATTCAAAATAGTCAACAGGGTCGCAAGAAGCGTGTGGAAAAACCAAGGCGCAAAATAACTGCCCGTGAACTGAGAAAAGTCAAGCGTGCAGCTGCCAAGATGCCACTTGCCACCAGTTTGGCCATATTTCAGAGCTGCAACATCACTGGAGTGCCCAAAAGCACAAGGTGTGCAATACTCAGAGACATGGCCAAGGTAAGAAAGGCAGAAAGTCGACCACCACTGAACAAGACACACAAGCTGAAACGTCAAGACTGGGCCAAGAAATATCTCAAGACTGATTTTTCTAAGGTTTTATGGACTGATGAAATTAGAGTGAGTCTTGATGGGCCAGATGGATGGGCCCGTGGCTGGATTGGTAAAGGGGCAGAGAGCTCCAATCCGACTCAGACACCAGCAGGTGTGGTCTAATGACATCAACACCCTATATCAGGTGTGCATAATTATTAGGCAACTTCCTTTCCTTTGGCAAAATGGGTCAAAAGAAGGACTTGACAGGCTCAGAAAAGTCAAAAATAGTGAGATATATTGCAGAGGGATGCAGCAGTCTTAAAATAGCCAAGCTTCTGAAGCGTGATCATCGAACAATCAAGCGTTTCATTCAAAATAGTCAACAGGGTCGCAAGAAGCGTGTGGAAAAACCAAGGTGCAAAATAACTGCCCGTGAACTGAGAAAAGTCAAGCGTGCAGCTGCCAAGATGCCACTTGCCACCAGTTTGGCCATATTTCAGAGCTGCAACATCACTGGAGTGCCCAAAAGCACAAGGTGTGCAATACTCAGAGACATGGCCAAGGTAAGAAAGGCAGAAAGTCGACCACCACTGAACAAGACACACAAGCTGAAATGTCAAGACTGGGCCAAGAAATATCTCAAGACTGATTTTTCTAAGGTTTTATGGACTGATGAAATGAGAGTGAGTCTTGATGGGCCAGATGGATGGGCCCGTGGCTGGATTGGTAAAGGGCAGAGAGCTCCAGTCCGACTCAGACGCCAGCAAGGTGGAGGTGGAGTACTGGTTTGGGCTGGTATCATCAAAGATGAGCTTGTGGGGCCTTTTTGGGTTGAGGATGGAGTCAAGCTGAACTCCCAGTCCTACTGCCAGTTTCTGGAAGACACCTTCTTTAAGCAGTGGTACAGGAAGAAGTCTGCATCCTTCAAGAAAAACATGATTTTCATGCAGGACAATGCTCCATCACACACGTCCAAGTACTCCACAGCGTGGCTGGCAAGAAAGGGTATAAAAGAAGAAAATCTAATGATATGGCCTCCTTGTTCACCTGATCTGAACCCCATTGAGAACCTGTGGTCCATCATCAAATGTGCGATTTACAAGGAGGGAAAACAGTACACCTCTCTGAACAGTGTCTGGGAGGCTGTGGTTGCTGCTGCACGCAATGTTGATGGTGAACAGATCAAAACACTGACAGAATCCATGGATGGCAGGCTTTTGAGTGTCCTTGCAAAGAAAGGTGGCTATATTGGTCACTGATTTGTTTTTGTTTGGTTTTTGAATGTCAGAAATGTATATTTGTGAATGTTGAGATGTTATATTGGTTTCACTGGTAAAAATAAATAATTGAAATGGGTATACATTTGTTTTTTGTTAAGTTGCCTAATAATTATGCACAGTAATAGTCACCTGCACACACAGATATCCCCCTAAAATAGCTAAAACTAAAAACTACTTCCAAAAATATTCAGCTTTGATATTAATGAGTTTTTTGTGTTCATTGAGAACATGGTTGTTGTTCAAATTAAATCCTCAAATAAAATTAATCCTCAAAAATACAACTTGCCTAATAATTCTGCACTCCCTGTATGCTTCAAATGGACATTAGGTGCAACCCAGATGAGGATGGGTTCCCTCTTGAGTCTGGTTCCTCTCAAGGTTTCTTCCTTATGCCATCTCGGGCAGTTTTTCCTTGCCACAGTTGCTCATCAGGGACAAACTTACTTACAAAGAACATATTTACGTTTAATCACCACATTATCTGTGTAAATCTGCTTTGAGACAATGTTCATTGTTAAAAGCGCTATACAAATAAAAATGAATTGAATTTAATTTAATAGAAGTCAGATGTTTCCAATGCAAGTCAATAAGAAATCGCCAATTTTAACTTATTTGATGGAAATACTGTCAGAAAATACTGTACTCTGGGCTCATGAGCATCATAACTGGACCAATGGAAATAATAAAAGAAAGTGGCTTTGACTTAGGAATTATGTTTTATTTAAGATAATGTGGACAGCTGTGTGCTTGTGCATTATTTAACTAGAGATAGGATGGCATCAGGATGCACTATGAAAAGAAGACAAGTTGGCAGAGATTTGATGGTTCGGGCAATGATCTGCTGGAAAACATCTTGATATTAATAAAATCTTGAAATATCAGATTAACATGAGTATTTAAGCACTTTGCAATACATTCACATTTTTACCTCAGGTGCATTCCATTTTTAGGATCATCCTTAAAGATCCTTAAGAAGTTTATATACTTTGGCTGAAGTCCACTTGTACAAAAAAAAAAAAAAGGATTAGACTTGATTTGGAAAGGCACAACTGTCTATTTAGGATTTAACATCTTAAAATGCATGTCAAAGCAAAACCCAAGCCATGAAATCAATGGAACTGCCTGTAGATCTTAAAGACAGATCTGAGCTGAGGCACAGTTCTGGGGAAGATTTTTACTTAGATTTCTGCACTTTTGTGTTAGGAGTTTGTAAGAGTGTAGTAGCCTCAATAATTCTTAAACAAAAAAAAATTGGAATAACCAAAACACTTTTAGAGCTTGCTACCTGGTCAAGAAATATTGGGAGAGAAGCCTCAGAGATGAAGAATAATAAAAGAAGAATGAAAAATAAAAGAAACTTGCAGAAAGGCAACCATTAACATAATACTCCACCAATCTGGGTTTCATGACTCTGTCCAGATAGGAGCTTCTCCATAGTGCAATGTTATTTTTCTAATTTTGAGCAAGCATTCATGTGATCTGCACTGAGGATTGGCTTTTGTCTTGCTGTTTTTCCCATCTCCGCATATGATCTCTAAAAAAACGCAAACACTGCATTCCAACATAAGAACCGCAGATCACATTCTAAGCATGAGGGTGGTAGTATCATGCTGTGGCATCGCTTTACTTAAGTACAGAAATGATATATGCTGGCCATTATACACTGATCAGGCATAACATTATAATTACCTGCCTAATATTTTGTTGGTCGACCTTGTCTTCAAAACATCCTCCAAAAAAACGAATTTCTAATCCTGTCCTCCTCATCACTCCTAACAAAAACCTCAACATCTTCAGCTCTGCTACCTCCAGCTCCACCTCCTGTCTTTTACTTAACACCAGTCCTATAAACTTTCCCTTTCACTCTCACAGATACCCTTCTATCACAAATCACTCCTGCTATCACTCTTCTCCACCCACTCCACCCTGCCTGCACTCTTTTTTATACTTCTCTAACACACTCTCCATTACTTTGCACTGTTGACCCCAGGTACTTGAACTTCTCCACCTTTTCCACCTCTTCTTCCTGCAAACGCACCACTCCACTGCCCTCCCTCTCATTTACACACATGTACTCTGTCTTACTTCTAATGACTTTCATTCCCCTTCTCTCCAGCACATACCTCCACTTCCCTTGGCTTCTGTTTTGCCAACCTCTTTCTGCTTATGCTCTCCTGCACTTCCTCATTCCACCACCATGTCTCTTTGTCTTCCTTTCTATTTTCAGATGTCACACCAAGTACCTTTCTAGCTGTCTCCCTTATCACTTCTGCAGTAGTTGCCCAATCATCCAGCACCTCTTTACCACCACCTAACTCCTGTCTGACCTCTTCCCTGAATCTCACACTACACTCTTCCTCCTTCAGTTTCCACCATCTTATTCTTCTTTAAGTTCTCACTCTCCTCTACTTCTTAACCTCCAAAACCATCCTACAGATCACCATCTGATGCTGTCTAGCATTTTTTCCTGTTTTCCTGTTGTCCTGTTCCTAACTTTAGTTTACACATTACATTTGAAGCCAAAATGTTCACTTGCTGCCTAATATATAACACCCACTAACAGGTGCCTAATAAAGAGATTGTGTTATTCACTTCTCCCTTCATAATGTTATATCTGGTTGGTGTATATGGACACGTCATCTACAAACAATAGTTAATAGATGTAAAATTTCGGAATGACAGAGTCAAAAGAAAGATCTAAGATTCAACTCATACAAAGAATCTATCGTTGGAATACGCAGACACGGGGAAGTGCCCAGGGTGGGGCTCGAACTCGGTTCGCTGGTGGGAGAGTGGAGCAATAACAAAAGAATAACAGTAGTAGAAGGCAGAACAGAGAGGTTCTGAATCTTGAACAAAGAGAAATTAACATTACCACAGCAGCACCAGCAAATGACACTACCGTTCCGGCACTGAGACCTGGAACAATCGGGCGATAAGTGGCTGAATTACTGGGGTTAATTATTTTATCATTTTTCTCGCCTGATGAGGAAGTAGTTGCAGGTGCGCTACTGACTGAGGTGGACACACACAAACACACACACACACACACACACACACACACACTGAGTAGTGAATACGGAAAACATACAAGCTCTCCCTAAGAGCTCTCCCAGCAAATATTGAGAATTTTATTTTATTTTTTATAAACGTTATCTTACCACATTAATCTCTCTGCATGATAATGGTCAAACTAAATTCCAGAACCACTTATATATAGAGTTTATGAAAATTAACAGTTATTTATATCCATGCACTCAGTTTTGCATTGAAAACCCTAATACTAGATTGTCAATGCTGTCAAAAGAACTTGATATTAGTGGGATATTAATGCACTTAGTGGAGGTAAATTGTGCTTTGCACTGGAAATGTAATGTAAGGCACACATCCCCTGGATGATCCCTTAGATATTTTTGTCATACACAAAAATAACATAATATTTCATATATATAACATATATAACATAATACTTATCTCTACAGTTAAACCAAACTGAAACCACACAGATGTTTTATTTATCACTTGATGATGACGATTTTATTATTGTTATTATGTTTAAAAATAGTCTATGAGTCATTGTGAGGCAACAGAAACCATTTTTTTCTTCGCCCATTTGTCGCTTCAAATGAAAAAGGAAGTGAGATACTCATCATACCTGGTTTCCTGGTGTATGACGTTTAGTTCGCACGCGCACTCAGAGGTTTTGGCAGCGCGGGCGCGGCCTTGAAACGCAGGTGAGTATCGCTCTTAGGGACACGCCCACTGTTACCTGAATCCGGAAGTATGATTTTTTTCTTTTTTTTTCCGGTCATACAGGTAGATGACGCTCTGGATGTAGGCGAAGACAAATCTTAGTTTCGTTGTACCTGTTGCATATCTTTAAACGCAATAGGTCATAATTTATTAAACTTTTGACTTTTGTATTGACATTGTTTGGGTATAGTTATTACATTGAGATTGCGTTTTCTTTTATTTTCTTGGGGTCATAAAGGCTACTAGGTTCATTTGCCGTCGACAGCAAGACTGGTTTGAAGACTGGTTTTACTCAATTTGAAGGTGTGCAATCGGATGCGTGAATTGGTCGAGGAACAGGTGGGAACCAGGAAGCACACACCGGCTGTTCTGCTTAAAATCATGGATCCAATGGATTCAGGAATGCGTTACACTCCGAAGTCTTCGGTAAGATTTATACTAACTTTAGTTTATCCATTTTGTTCCTTATTAAATCTGTGTTTGCGGAATTGTTGTTTGTTTTCCGTGTCAGTTTTACGCATGAATGTATCACAGTGCTGCACAGTGTTAACAGATACACGGGATTTCTGATTTTGAGTTTCTATCCACAAACCTTTCCCCCCCCCCCCAATTATACCGAGTGAATTATTGGTAATGTCAAACACGATCATACATTTTTAGGAAAAAAAAATAACGAATTTATATTCAGCTCTGTATATTGTATGTAATCTTTAGGTGTGGGTGTGTGTGTGTGTTTGTGTGTGTGTGTGTGTTTTTTTGTTTTGTTGTTGTTGTTGTTGTTTGTTTTTTTTTTACATTATTACGATTTCTCAGAAACTTAAAAACCAAGCAACCAAACCTGATAATCAGAACAATTTGTATTTCTTTTACAGTGTTTATATTTCCTTACTCAATGTGTCTGCACTGTTAAAATCGAAATGAAGGAAGAGTTTCACAGAGACAGGTTGATTATTAAGCTGACAAGCTAAGAGTTTATAAACAGATATACTTCGTTCAAAGGACGTATTTAAAAGAACCGTAAAACTTCTGAGACTTTATCATCTGCCCACTGTGTTATTTTCAGGTCAGGCACTGGGGTTAATATTCCATTTATAGAATATATTCTATAGATAAAATGCATTTTGGCACATTGAAAAATGTATATTGCCATTTTACAGTGCACTCCTGACTCATTTAACGATATCTGTAGCGTCATGTTGGTTTTTTTAATACCAGTACACCAGTAAACTTTAACAAATTATATCAAATTCCAGATCAAATATTCAGTGATTGTTATTCCAGCTGGCCAAAGGCTCTTTCTCCTGAATGAATGAAGTATTTACAGGCTTACTAAATGAACTCTGCCACTGATTATACTGATCCCTGTCTGCTATTTTCACTGGATTTCCTTTATAGTTTTTGCCTAATGGCATACTCACATTTGACATGTACACAAGAATTTGTAAGGTTGCATACACTAGTGGAATTTGGAATGTGTTGTTTCAATGTATCTCCCAAGCGTGTCTTGGCATGCAGGTTTTCAGACAGTTAGTGTATCTTTTTAAAGCTATTGAGTAGGAAAATGTTTTCACGTGTTCCTGCCGAGAGGTTTTACTCTCCAAAAACTGTCCTTGTGCTACTGAGATGTTCTACTGAAACAATAGGACATATGAAACCATGCACCTTTTAGTAGTTACCCACCCGCTCCCCCCCTTCAGCAGAGGTACAATGCATTGGTGGTGCATTGAGGGCAAGCCTGGTCTTGTGGAACAAGATCATTAAAAGCAATTAGCATGAACAGTGCAAGTGAGAGAAACGAAGAACTTTAATACCTTCTTCAGTTCTCATTTAAAATAATTTTTGGGTTACTTTCAGTGGTTAGTTAGTTAATGTTAGTATTCTAAAAGAAAATGAGTAACATGGTAAATGATATAATGATCACATTTCCAGCATACAACAGAAGTCGGGAGATCCCCTGTGCAGTATTACTTAAATGTGAAATGTGAAAGAATTTTATCACTGCTATTGTAATTGCATTAGTTTTCTTTTGGCCAGCAGAGTATTTTGTCTTTAATCTTAAGAAAAAAGACTATTAAAAATACAGAGTACAAAGTTAACACAATAGATTGCAACCAACATGGAAAACCTTCTGTAATCACTGACAGATACTGTAAAAAAAAAAAAAAACAACAACAAAAAAACATTAATAATTGAAACTCAATTGACTATACTTGGGATTTCCAGTTAGCCTAATTAATTATACATGGGTATAAAATGACCTGTGAACGCTAGAATGTTTTTAGTTTTATAACTATTGTCGAAAACAATTGGTAGACATAACTGATTCCAAGACTTGACAAAGATGGAAAAGGCGGATTGGTGAGCAACCAAAAAATAAATAAAAAATTCAAAAGACAGTTGCAGCAGTAATCAGGAGCTTTAGAACCAGCTAAACACTTTAATCAGAGTCACAGTGGCTGTCATCCAAAAAATGACAACCCTCACGATGCACTTTGTGCAAAATCTAGTTTTGAAAAACACAAGGGCGAGCTTTTCTGGCACATGAGTCATCAGTGGAAATCGGAGTTTCTGTGACAGCTAAAACAGTGCGAAAGACATTGCATAATTGATGTTCAGAGTGCAAGAATAAAGCCCTTGCTTGCTCTTTGGTACAAAACTGCAAGATTTTACTTTGCTAAAGAACCTGAACAGAAGCCTGATGGATAGCACATTCTTCGATTAGATTAGACCAAGATAAATGTGGCTCAGACATAAAATTTTAAGTAATGCAATTGTTGATGATTAATGATACAAATTTTGACCATTTGGCATTTAAGTGACCAGAGCAGTTCTCTTCTCTGTTGTATTCTTATGTTACTGCATGTAGCAGTTAAAAAGAGATTACACATTTTACATTCCAAACTGGCTAAACAATAGGCTTTATTTTGTTTATTTCCTCTTCTGTCCTAAAGGGGGTTTAGTAAATATTTCTTTAAGGTGCATCTGTATCATTTGTGACCGGTTTTGGTAAAGTGTGGGCTGATCAAATGCTTTATATAAACAGAAATGCTAGATCAGTGGCTTACCATTTCAAAACTTTCACTTTCACAAATACAGTGATCACTTTGGCTGATTAAGCATGTTGGTTGTAGCAATCTGGTGATTTTAGGACTCGAGTCATAATTTTGGGAACTCAGAATATCACTTGAATACTAACTGTTTGTTAGTTTGGCCTAGCGCATCAAGTGCTGGTTAATGTAGCTTTGTTGGGAACACAAACAGAATGAATACAAATTTGACTAGATAACAGAAACTCAGCACTGTGATGTCATGCTAGGTTGATTTGGCCAAATGCCAAACTTGAGGATGGGAACTGACTCATAGTTTCATTACACATTGACTGCATCTGTACTCAGATCTTCACATTGTAGTATTCTAATTATATCACAATTTAGTACTGTTTTTGGTATCTTGTTTTTATGGATTTATCATCATTGTATAGACAGATAAACTGACTAATCTATTAATATAAATCAATAGTGTGGATCTTTGTAATTCAAACTTGATTTGATTGAAACTCAAAATGATTATAGCATATGTGTTTAACTGAAGATTGATGTGACTTTATCTGCTTTATAAGCTTTGCAGTTTACCTGTTCTGGGTCTAAGGACACATTGCCATGTTCTATAGGTAGCCTATAGGTAGCCTATAACTCAAGTTCCTCCACACTAACCTTGGCATGTCATAATGATGTTTCATGCTGGAACATGTTTGGATCACTTCAGTTCAAGACAAATGAAACTGATGCATACAAAAATCTAGACAAGGTCTACATGTGAATTATTTGGTTTGATGACAGTTTGTTGTCTGGGTTGTGATCCATCCTTCATTGAAGCATTGCCCTTAAACATTTATAACATTGCTCCACCTTTGAAGGTGAACAAAAGTAACTGAATAGACTAACATTATTTATAAAATAGAATTTAAATTTTCGATACTTATTCTATAATATTTGGAGCCCATAGACATAATCAGACATTGGGTCTCTTGCCTGAAGATGGAATTTCTATACTCTTTCTATATGCCATTCCTATTCTGTGTTCAGTTCCATTTGTTCTTAGAGTATTTTGTTCTAATTTTTTTAATTAGAACTTTTTTCTTTAAATACATGCTAAATTATTTTCAGGACAAGTGATTAACTTGATTTTAATAAACACTCATGAGTTATATTTAAAAAAATATATAATTTTTCATCTGTTTTGTGAAGTTTAAAGGCATTTTGTTGGGTCTAAAAAGATCACTTGTAAATTCATCCTGTGGCTATTGGCAGCGTCCAAACATATTAACTTATAGGGAACTAGCAGTCATACATTCACATGCCATAACATATGGTGGTATCCTTTTGAAAATGAGTAGTTCCTTCCCTTCTCAATGCTATTCTCTTCTTATTATCCAGTACAAGTTGATCTATCTGTTCTATCTATTGGATGCTGTTCCAGAACTGGTTTGGATCTTAAAGATGTTTTTTTTTGCGAACTTGCGTCTTGTGGTAAACACTCTTTATTGTCTTTTGTTGAAGGCTTCTCTTGTTTGTTGACTTTGACGGATACGCCCTCCTCCTGGCATGCTTTACTGGCAGTAAATGTATAATTTGGACTTTATAATGAGAGTTAACAGAAACATATTCCAAATTAAAAGCCACAAAAATCCACTGCAGATTTTTTGTTGCTTTTTTTGCAAGGAACTAATAAGGAAAACATCTGGCTAATGAACAGAGGAGCAGCTAATTGTCCAATGGAAAATATTTTGCATCGTACACCTGATCTGGATATAAAAATTGTAATTCATTTAATTTAACTCTGTTATAATGTGGTAGACAACTAATTTTAATCAGTTAATTTTATCACCAACTTAAATCAATTAGTTAAAAAAAAATACATATCCGAATCCAGATTTTTTTTTAAACATGGCTGCATGGCCAGTGGTTTATTTTCTTTATCGTTTTGGTAAGAAAGCTTTCTGCTTTCTGAATTATTTTCATTTCTTTCATCTCTTTCTGTGTTCCAAGTTTGCCTTCAGTAGAATAGCCAGAATTGCTTGCTTTAAGAAATTCTTTTTTTTTTTTTTTTTTTTTTTTTTTTTTTAGGAAGTTGAGGGTTGTAACATAAAAACCCAGCATTCCTTTTAACAGTGGATTTGTTTAATCAGAATATTGTCTACATTTATTAATTAGATTTACTTAAATTATGCAGTATTTGCTTTTTAAAATCAATGTATTATTTATTTATTGTCTATTAGAGTCTGAACCCACTGGTCATGCACTGTTTGAATCTTGAATTGTTTCCCTTCCGAAGTATTAGAAATGACACTATTCTGGAAAGGGGTTTTGGTGATTTTAAAGCATGTCTCTGGGGATATGTGCTCATTCAGACACGAGAGCAGTAGTGAAGCCAGTCATTTATGACTGTTCGGAAGGACTGATGTGATTTTAAATCAAGTCCACCTGAGTTTCTCTAAAAACATGATTCATAAGAAGAGATTACACATGCGGGACTAACTTTTTATACAAAGCACATAATTTGCCAATCTACTTTCATTCAAAATGATCAGCTATAACAAATAAACTACTGAGAGATGAAGTAAAGACTATTGCTTTAATACAACTTGACGCTGTCATGTTGGAAGTAGAAAAATAGGTGTGTATGGATCTTTATTAAGATTCTTTCTTTATGAACTCATGAGACTTGTTGTGCAGTCTCAAAAAACATTGATTCCACTTTTAATGGGAACATAAATAAGCATTTAAAATGATTATTTACAGTTTGCAATAGCAAAAAAGAATTAGAAAAGCTTTTAATTTTAATAATAATTTTTTTTCCAAGTGATACATTTATTATAGCACCTATAAATAATAGTAACCTATAATGAAAATAAGATCTTTGTTTATTTTTTTGCTTATTTAGGACAAGGATTGGGACCAAGCAGTCACATTTCTGCCAGCAACAGATTCCAAAAAGCTGGAGAAGAAGAAGCATCCAGGGAAGATTGGTGCTATAGTTGGTGTAATCTTCTTTGCAGCAGTTGTGGCTTTGATGACAGGACTTCTTGTATGGCATTTCCACTGTAAGTTCTTGTTTCAACCTACATTGCCACTGTAAGTTCTTGTTTTGTTAAATGTAATTTACTTAATTGTGTTTTAGATCTGAATGATCATTTTGGTATTCATTTTAGTATTTAGCTCAAAATTTGTGCAATTTAAAACAATCAGAACTGTAATGAACCAGGCCTTGATTAACATGTAGGTGTATTTTGCCTTCACACATAATGAGAATGATGTTTAGTGAGGCAAACATTTCATTTTATTTATTTATTTATTTATTTTTTATTTGAGCTTAAATCTGGTGTCATGTCAATTTGAATTTCATCATTGCACTGAGAGAATGTTTGTTTATATGTGTAGAGTCTTCAAAAAGGTTAAGGAACACATGAACTGTTTTTCATTACAACACAATCAGAAAAAAACCTGAATCTCTGAGTTTCATGGAAGGATGGTTAGGAAAAAAATGTATATGGCAGTAAAAAACTGCATGTGAATAAACAACAAATGTGTTGGAGAAATATACTTTGGTCCTTTCAAAATGAAATGTTTTGGTCATCATGCATGTTGCCATTTTTGGGTTAAAATAACCTCAGTGAATTACTACTAATGAACTCCTTGTTGGGAATTCCCTCCGGACCAGTCAACATAGTAGTAGAGCTGATGACAAGCTATGACTCAACAGCGGCAGCCAGTGCTTTAATAGAAGCCTGTGTTTGGTGTGTGCAGCATGCTATTTAAACAGAAGATCTTTTCCACTTTTGTGGTTGACAGACTTCATTGCATGCTTCACCCTATAGCATGCAACTTTTTGATTTGTGCTCTAAAATGCTCTAAAGTAATACATGATCATGGAATGAGAACAGGATTCTTTGTGTTTTACTGGACATATCATCCTCATGGCCACTTTTCCTAACCAACTCTAAGCAACTACAGTTTTACAACTTAGACCAACAGTCAAGCATGGTGATGGAGCGGGATAATTTGCTTCTGTCCAGCCGCTTAAGCTGGGGTGAAATCGTTCCATGCAACAGGACAATTATCCCATACACACTCGCAAATTAACAACTGAATGGTTAAAGAAAAAAATTAACTTGTTAGAACAATCAAATCAAAGTCCAAACCACAGCCCCACTGAGAAACTGTGTGTGGATCTTAAGATTGATACTGTTTTGGAAAAAATGAATGGCATCAAACATCAATAAACTGAAGCCTGGTGGAAATGAATGCATTTCCTTCACGTTATTGCTACTGAATGTTTCTGCATGTTAAGAGGTACTTTTGTTTTCTCTACAGGTTTTATTTAATGGTTTACTTTTCAGGACAAATCACTACATATTTAAATCTGTTGTGCTTTTTTTTTTAGTTTTCCCCTTATGGTTTGTTTGTTGTTATTGGTTGGTAAGGACCTCACAATTGCACTTTATGCCCTAATAAATAAAAACATAGAACTTAAGACCGATTTTTTTTCCCACTGTGATTGTAGGACATAAATACATCAGATTCAGTTCCTTTTTATTTATACATAAGAACCTTTTAAAACTCTGATGTCTGAAGATTTTTTTATGATCTGTTGTAAAAAGGTGTAATGTGCATGTTTGAACTTTCAGTCCGGAGGTACAACATGGTGAAAAAGATGTATGCTGGCTCTATGAACATCACAAATCAAGATTTTGTGGATGCTTATGAGAACCCCAATAGTACAGAGTTTCAAGCCCTGGCCAA
This sequence comes from Silurus asotus, assembly GCA_024362625.1. Lineage (NCBI taxonomy): Eukaryota > Metazoa > Chordata > Actinopteri > Siluriformes > Siluridae > Silurus > Silurus asotus. Next base: position 148,892 of record MU551647.1, on the reverse strand, counting down.
ACAGGTTACAACTCAGGTAGGTCATATTGTCACAACACTTGGCTAAATCTGCATTAGTTTGTATATTGTTTGTTATAATGAAAATAATTGTGTCGTACCATTGTTTAATTTCAGTTAAGAGATATCTACACCAAGATTCCCCAGCTGTCCAAATATTATGTTAATTCTACTGTGCAAGCCTTCAGGTATTGTTATAAACCTGTGAACTTGAAAATGCTACAGTGTAAACCCATTTTTATTGGACAAAACTTTCATAACTTATCTCAATTGGTTATATTTATAATGCTAATGCTAATTTTATTAGAGTGTTAGCTTGGTTACTGCAATTACAGGGTGTACCTAGAAGAACTGATGCCACACAAAGTATCCAATATTACATTGGATATGCAAATATTTATTTATATTATATATATATATATTATTTATTTTTTCTCTTTACATTACTTTCTATTTTATTAATTGATAAAAACAAATTATTGACACTTATTTCTGAAAGTATTCTCACTATGCATTTTTTCACAGCTGCCTAAAACTCTAACACTATGCATTTATATGAATACTATTAAACTTAAAACATGCAAATATTAAAATATAATATTAAACATCCAAAGAAATTAAAATGATTGATGATGATAATATTATTATTTTTTATTTTCATTATTTTTTTATTATTAGGTCATTTAACAGTTTGGAATTTTGACAGGTTAGAATAACTTAACAGGTTAGAGAAACACACCCAGCGCATGCAGTTAAAATAAATTTCATGTTGAAAAAGTGTTATATCAGCCCTTAGTTTAGTGACTTAACCCCAACAGTGAGTAAACCTATTTCGTACTATTTTTATTTTATAAGAATGTTGTTACTTTTCCCTCTATCTCCAGTGAAGGCAGTGTAATAGCGTATTACCTGTCAGAGTTCCACGTTCCAGTGTCCCAGGCGGGTGCTGTGGATGACACCATGAAGAACATGGATGACATGATGATGAAGGCCGGGCGGCGTGTATCGGAATCAAAAGGAGAGCTGAAATTTAATAGAATACTTACATCAGGTACATAATCATTGCATGGTTTTACACATTATATTATATTCCAATTAATATTTGTTTAATTTTATCTTTGGGTCTTTTTCTGTTGATAGCTTTAGATTCACGGATGTTTGCAGATCGTTGTAAGTCCTACCTATATGATTTAAATAAAAATAAATGTATATGTGTGCTATGTGTAAGGAATGATACTTACTTGTGTTTCCCTACAGCATATTACCAATATCTAGTTCACACCAAGGCTAATCAAGTTATTGATATCATGACACCTGGGTTTCCAAACCACCCATACCCAAAAAATGCTTTCGCTCAGTGGCTATTACGAGCTGACCCTGGCTATGTCCTCAAGCTGGATTTTACTACTTTTAACATTGAGGAAAACTGCAAGAACGACTTTCTAAAAGTGTATGACTCACTGGTGGCACTTGAGAGCCGACTCATGGCTGAGTAAGTTTAAAGTGTTTCTTTTCTTTCTTTCTTTTTTTATTATACGAATATATTTTCAAATGTTAGATACAATGTAAGAGGTCTTTAATCGACAGGCATGTCTCATTTACAATATAACCACTCATGGTATCTTAATGCCTCCATGTGTTAAAGCTATTCTACTTATTAGTTATTAACATATCATATATGATGACCATTTGACAGCTGCAGTAGTTGTACTAATTTAGTTCTGCAGTATGTAATTTTGTGGTTGAGCTACACTAAATTCAATGGTTGCTAGTGGCAACTTAGAACATTGAGGTATTTAATTGTTGTAGTTATTGCGAGCAAAACTTGGAAAACCACTTATAAAATGCTCAGCACATGGCTTAAAGTAATGTACTCCTATCTTCCAGAAGTTTCCAAACAAATGTAAGAAAAAATCTGTGTGTGGAATTGATTCTATAGGTTTGGGGATGACGCTTAGTTTTCAATGTTAAATGCACTTTTTATATATGTTTTCGAGGGTGTCAATCAAACATGTCAACTTTCTTATTCCCAGTGGTTGATCAATATCAGTCTAGAGTGACTATTTATGCCTGACTTCACCTGCGGTTGTTTTGAATGCATAGTACAGAAAGACAAATTTGTTTAGAGCTGGCTAAGCCTTAAACTAGTTCAGTCTAATCTAGTTCATCAACAAATCTAGTTTAATTTACTCTTTCCTGTGCACACCCTGTGCCTGTTCATTCCACTGATGTCGTGTTTAGCGAAGTGGAAGATTTTGCCTAAATCTTAAATTATAAAAATCATGTTGTTTTTCAGAAACCCTCCTGTTCTTTGCTCTCGTCTACTACATATATTTTAAATATTTTGCCTCTATAATGCATATATTTCATAGTCATGAAATGAAGTCATACAATAAAACATGTATAATTACAATTTCACCTAAGCTACGATTAACGTTTGCACTCACATTCCTTTAAGAATTGCAGTTGATGTACTGTAAACATTAAAAAGGATAAATGGTGGCAGATTTGTTTTTTCACCTTTAATAGGATAAAGCAACCAACAAAATGAACAAAAAAACAAATGAAAGGCTTTTAAGGACAAAAATAAGAACACAAAAAATTAAATCACATTTAAAGTGTAAAGTAATTATCATACATTTCTAAACTATGGTGATGCTTTCTCACAGAAATATATCTACACCAGGGTAGGCATCAGGGTACGGGAGAAATATATAGGGTTAAACATACGAATTTAAATTGATATTCCTATCCTGTTTCTTTCTTTGAGTTGCTTTGTGACAATATACATTGTCTGATCTGCTATAAAATGAGATAAAATCCAATTGTATTAAGTTCAATTAAAAGTATAATCCTTTTTTGACATGAATAATATGCCCAAGGTAAAGCATGGGTTTGGAAACATCATTCTATAGATCATCATTCTATCTGATTCTCCTCAGATAGTGTGAATTGTATATAGCGCCAAATACCGTAATTTCCGGACTATAAAGCGCACCCATATATAAGTGAATTTTACAAATATTTTTTTTTTTACCATAAATAAGCCGCACCTGTCTATAAGTCGCAGGTGTCTACACTGAAACTAATGTACTTTACACAATCTTTAACAAAAGACACGTTACACACGGTGTAACGTATGAAATATGTTGCGCTTTATTTAGGAGCATAGCGGTATTTTGGGAATAGCCTGGCACTGCATTTTTCCGCTATTACTACATGTGTGCAATACCGAGGATTATGTCCTTATTATTTTTTGATGCTCATTTCTAAGTTTCTTTGTCTAACCCGTAACTCTGTTGCCAAGAAAAATAAAAAAGCACGAATTTTGGAAACCTGTCTGTGCTTATATGATTTCTGTTGTAACTGGAGTTAGCAAGCTATCCCATGACCCAGACTCAATGCGTTCAGCGACTTCAACGTGTATCTAAACAGTAGCCGACCAAGAAAATCATTGTTCACTGTCTTCCTCCTTCCTTTCACAACTATTTCTCTCTGGAGTTTTTTTTGGCATCGTCGTGCGTTTAAAAAAAAAAAAAAAG
>MU551647.1:125269-145340 GCA_024362625.1 Silurus asotus | reverse complement strand
TTTGGCATCGTCGTGCGTTTAAAAAAAAAAAAAAGATTTTCGTCCCGATGCCGTGCAGCTTAGAACACAGGTGAGGTGCCTTTTTTGTTTCCGTTCGGAAATTTCATTGGTCTAATGTTATGGGGTTCAGTTTTTTGGCTTGAAATTTTGTGAAACCGGAAAAAAACCCAGGAAAAATTCATAAATAAGCCACTTCGTTGTTTAAGCCGCGGGGTTTAAAACGTGGGGGAAAAAAGTAGAGGCTTATAGTGTGAAAAATACGGTACCAATTTACATTTATGACTGAAAGTACCGGTATGTAAATACCCGACCATCTTGCATTCTTGTATTTCTTTATATTGGAATCATATGACAAAACCTGTTCCACAACCTTAATGCCCCAGTCTATTAACAAACAAAAAAACAATGGTTTACAGAGTTTGTGTGAAAGAGCCTAAGTGGCTAATACCAAGCCCTGAAATCCACTGACCCACAGACATGCCATCACTCTCGTCCCATAACCATGTTCCACATTTTATTATAAAGACTTCCCAGAAATGTAATGGCAGTTATATAAAAAAAAAAATGGACACACTCCCGGTTTTTCTCATAACACCATCCCAAGGTTTGTGGAATAAACTGCAAAAGAAGCATTAGTATTATGCAATTTAATCTATTGCTTATTATTGTTTTTTTGGGGGAGTTTTTTTTGTTAGCCGAGTTGCGTCTATTCATTTTGAAGGTGTATTATTTAGCTGTGTGTCTTAGCTAGATAGCTGAAACAGGGTAAACAAGCTTGGCAACCACTGTATCTCTTTCTCTTGGTTTCTCTCTCTCTCTCTCTCTCTCTCTCTCTCTCTCTCTCTCTCTCTCACTTTCTCTCACGTGCCTACACGTGTAACTTAATATCTTGATACAATGTACACATACACTCATTGACAATATTTATATATAATTCATTGAAGGTTACCCTCTAACTATTTTTCTAACTAAAAAATTGTAATGTTTGGCCATTGGCTTTTTTGGAAATATCCTTTGGTAAATTTCAGTGGTTACCCAGTGTCTTAATCAGTGGTTTTTAAACATATCTTTCTGTGCGCTTATGAATACTTATTTTTCTGTCTGGTGGGCTATTTATGTGATTTAATTATTGTAATATCCATTTATATTTTGATGTACTTGATTCTGTAAGTGCTATGACCCACTTTTTTCGTGACTCGCATTCATGAAATGTTTTTCCATTAGTCAGTACAATAAGACAGCAACTTGTCCTTCAGGTTTTTGAATGCCACATCATGAGGGTCCACCATATGGTATTTAATGGAACATATTCAGGTATCAAATTAAAGTTAAATCATCATAGAATTCTCAAAATGTACCAGCTTGTTAAGCTTCGTTGACTTCCCAGCTCACCGTGACCTTCTGAAATTATATTTAGTAAACATGTCATTATTTTGCCTTTTTTATTTATTTATTTATTTATTTATTTATTTTATTTTTTTTAAAAGCATATAGACCATTAGGGTTCTTATAAGTGAGTGATAATGAAAATAGTCAGGTACCATCTTTTTCATTAGGAGTACCTGTACACATACACATTTATGCAGTTATCTAATCAGCACATCACGTGGCAGCAGTGCTAAGTACAAATTGTGCAGATACAATTCAATAGCTTAAGTCAATGTTCAGGTCAAACATCAGAATGAAGAACCTGTTATCTCTGTAACTTTGATCTTGGCCTAGATGTTGGAAAAATAAGGACTGGTTTAAGTATTACATAATTGGCTAAACTCCTGGGTGAAGAAAGTGAGCAATACATATACCATATATATATAGAAACTCACAATCATTCTTCACAGCTGTAGTGAATAGAAAAGCATCCCAGCATGCAAACAACATGGAAGATTACAAGGGGAAAAATAACTTGTTCCTTTGACTGCCTTATATTTCCATGCCATTACATTACCTCACTACCATTTTTTATTTTAATAAATTTTTTTAAAAGTGAAGTCTAATCTAGCATTTCTGTATTTAAGTGTTTTGATTGTTTTGCATCATGAGGTAAACCCTGTGTACCTACATACCTACAAGACATCTCTTGGTTGTAGACTTGACAATGATGCAACTACTTCCTCAAGAGTGTTCTTGCCACGGCTAGGGTTTCCTGCGCATTTCTTCTTTTCAACATAAAATTGTTGCTTTTATGTCTGTATTGTTTTCTTTTTTTTTAAGCTTAGCGATAAACTCCTTTACTTGCATCAACAATTATTTGGACCACATATTGAGAGTTCCCATGACATGAACAGCTACAAATGTGAACCTTTGAATCAACTGCAGACCTTTTTTATGTTCTTGATTCATCATGGCAAAACAAGGAAATAGGCCACACTTGGGCAATAAAATTGGTCTGTTTTCCAAATATGTTGAACATAGAGTGTGTAAAAAAAAAAAAATTTATATCAATAAATGCAATGTTTGTGTGAAACTTTTAAATTAAAGCTGCAAGTCTTCACTTAGAATGATATCATACCTATTGTGATGGTGTACAGTCATAAGTAGAAACACTGTCACTGTCTTAATATGGTGCTTGTTGGCCAGAGCTTGTGTCCATGAACCTTTGTTTAAGCTTGCAGTTTTGCTTATAGGTGCAAATTATAGATTATTTTACTGGCGTGTTCTTTGGGATACGTTAAATGTTAAGAGCTATTGACATTGTAGTCACAGGATTATTGTTGAAGAGTCCATGATGTGAACATTTTTCTGTCATATGCATTTATAATTAACAGCTATATACAGCTTACAAATTGTTTACACAGGACATAATGTGATAATTTGAGAACTCCAAAAGCCAGTTCTGGTATGCATACAAAAATGAACTGAATTAGCCATTTGGAATTACCAGCTAGTTATGTTAACCAGTTACATTGCCAATACACCTGCTAGTTTGCAGCCTGACATAGAAATAGGGTCTGGGGGGGAAAAAACCAAGAGAGCACATATTTCAGTATATTGCATATGTGAGTGGATGCCTACTTTTAGTTAGCTAATTTTAATATTCATTAATAGCTCCTTAGTGTAATGTAAAAGTTTAATGCAGCTTTTTGTAATGAAACAATGATAATGACCGTATCCAATTACATCTTAGTTTATAGTAAGTTAAGGATTTCTTAAGTGTATATTAACTTTCCATATGCAGCAAGCTGAATAATCTTTGTCTCTAAGGGGCGCACAGCATAGCTTACATTCCAAAATGCTCTGCATTTGCAGTAACACACACACAAAAAAACACTTTCTACTGCTAAAAAAAAAAAAAACACACAAACAAATAGTGTTTTTTTAATTTCGAACTGTTATGATGTGATAGTTGGATCTTATTGCCTTTTTTGTCTAATAGGAAATGTGGAGCCTACTCTCCTAATAACCCTCTCGGCTTCATTTCATCTGGAAACGTGATGCTAGTGACTCTGATAACAGATGATCAGGGGGACTATCCTGGTTTCAGAGCACAAGTGTCTCAAGTGGCAGCGGCGGCGGCTGGCAGAGCTAAAGGTATGAATGAGAACTATTTTGATGAGCCTTTGGTTGTTTGGTCTGCACATTTCACTTATTGTTTTTTTTTAATGCATACTTCATAATCTTATTATTGTTGAAACTGTGGAAATTATTTTTGCTTGTGCTGTAATGCCTTAGTTTAATTTAGTGTTTTCCCATTTATAGAAAATGTATTATTGCATTTTTTTTAATTGTTTTTTTATTCGGTCTACATTCATGCTTTTGAAATTAGTTTGAAAGCCAGCAGTGCATTAGAAAGGATTAATATAGGGTGCGACTAGAAATTTTGATTGTTGAATTTCTGTTCAATTGAATCATTCAATTGAATTGAATTCAATCAATTTAATAAATTTTATATGCAGCAGTTTTTAAGCAGTTTCTTAATAAGGAAGCCAGAGGTGATAAAGGCAAGAAAGGACTCCCTGAGATGACATGAAAACAAAACTTTGAGAAGAGCCTCACTGATAAAGAAATCTATCCTCTTCCGGGTGACAATGAATAGTGCAGTTTTGAGTCATTACTCATCCAAAACTCTATACTATAGAGCAGGACTGATGAATTGGAACACTGCCTGTACCAAGGCTTTGTTATCTGACATGCCCACCCTCACTAATGCTTTTTTGACTGAATTGGCTCCTAAATCACACAGCCACAGTTTAGAATATGTTGAAAATTATTCTCAGGAAAGTGGAAGCTGTTATTGAGGTAAAGGGTGGAATAGAATTGTATAATTCACCATGCTGTTTTATTTGGATGTTACATATGCCATTATAAATAGGTGTGTTTATCAGGTTGGTCAAAAAATCTTTACATTTAGTGAGATAATCTATCATTGAAAGTATCTACCAGTACTGGTAGTAACTACCAGTTTATACAAACACGCCTGCTCCAATATACTTTTTTAAGCAAGAAGACATTTAAATATTGTTTGAACTATGTTTGAGCAGCAAACCCATGCAGTAGGCTAATTATCAATAAGCATTAGAGAGGAGAGTCCATGACTCTAGCAACAGTCAGTCGCAACATGTCTTCAGTAATGTTTTATTGTTAATCTGATTAAAGCCTATGTTCCTCTCTCTCGTGTTTCGGCCTTCTGTAGAATCTACATGTGGTGGAATTCTGACTGGAACTTCTGGAACCTTTACATCACCAAACTATCCAAAATATTATCCCCCAGAGAATAGATGTGAATGGACCATCCAGGTAAACCAGCCTTTTGCACTGAAACTGTATGCACAGAAATGTCTTACTACTGCCATAACTGCATATTATAATATTGTTGCGTGAACTTGTGTTTTGAAGGTACCATACAATATGTTTGTGAAGTTGGTCTTTTCTAAATTCATGATGTCCGTCGGCGGTGCCTGTGTACATGATTATGTCAAGATCAATGATGAATTGTGAGTGAGTTTAATGGTTGGCCACATTACTATTAGGCACATGATTTAAAATAAACAAGCTAATAGTGTAAAATAAACATTCAACACATTCATTAAATTAAAAACAACAATTTTTTTTTTTTTCCCCAATTAAAACCAACTAGTACTGAAAATTATTCTGAATATAAGCGCTAAAAAGCAGACTTTTTTGATTTGAATGTATTTTTATCCAAATGAGGTTCATGATATATTAATACAGCACTGTTTGTATTGATATTTTAGTCAAAACTTTACTATGAAATTTAAAACTGTTAAAAATTAGGGGTTCAGGTTGTTGACTTTGTCTCCAAAGGCTTTGTGGTGAACTCCCTTCCGCCACCATGCGTACCAGCAACTCAAACCAAATGACTGTAGTTTTCTACTCTGATGCATCATATGTTGATCGAGGCTTTAATGCAACCTACACAGCCTTCGAGCCCAGCAACCGTAAGTACTACGCCATAGACTCTATCAGGAACCCATGGTGTACTGTATTTAAGCCACATTGTTAAGCACCAACAGTACAATCTGCATTAGTATTAACGAATTTATTCCACTTCTCGTCATCAGCATGTCCTGACAAGTTTCTGTGCAACAATAAACGCTGTGTCAGTAAGGCCCTGCGCTGTGATGGCTGGAATGACTGTGGAGACAGTAGTGACGAGAGGAACTGTGGTATGTATTGACCTGAAATGCACCCACATAGTTATCAGGCTTGCTATTTATTAACTTGTTTTAACAATAACTTGCTCAAATCCTGGTCCAGTTTAAGTAATTGGTTTTAAATCCACATTGATCTTTTTTTTATGCTAGCCTCTTGACATTAGCTCTTTTTGACAGGTGAACACCACAATCTGTTAAACTTTCTGTACTTGTGTTATTAGATGAAAGCTGTATTTATTCAACCAGTAAAATGGATTCAAACATACTTAATATAATGTGTGTGTGTGAAGGTTTGTTTTTCATAACTATTCATTATATACATTTTTCCCTTGAATAGAGTGCAAACCTGACATGATCAGCTGTCTGAATGGTTTGTGTAAACCAATGTTCTGGAAATGTGATGGAATCGATGACTGTGGAGACAAAACTGATGAAATGAATTGCGGTAAGTGTTTTGAAGCATAGGAATTCTTTACTGCAATTGCACCTTGTATGAATTTATATTTGACATCAAGTTTCTCTCTCTTTCTGCCTTAGCTAACTGCAACAAAGGACAGTTTGCATGTGGAAACGGTGCCTGTATCTTAGATAAACAAAGGTGTGATGGGAGAAATGACTGTGAAGATAAGTCCGATGAAGCAGATTGTGGAAAATGTAAGTTACAGGAAAACATTATATAATAGTTTGCTGTTTTTGTGTAATTAAGATTACCTGATGTTCAGACTAAGGTTATCTATGATGTAAAGTTATTTAGGTTATTTCTCTTTACGAAAGTTGACGTGTTACTTGTATGGTGCTGTTGATTTGTTTATAGTAAATATTATCTGGCCCCTTTTCCACTTTCAGCCTCTGTATGTCAGGAAACTAATTTTCAGTGCAAGAACGGCCAGTGTGTCACAAAGGAGAATCCAGAGTGTGATGGAGTGCAGGATTGTACTGATGGGTCTGACGAGAACTTCTGTGATGGTAAAATATTAAAAACACCATGGAACAACATTTATAATTATATTTCATAAAATTTGACTTTTATAGTGGTTTTCTGTAGTGCATTTGAACTAAACTAAACCATTACTTAAAATAATAATAAGTAGACTGCAAGTAATAACACATGGGTGAGCATGATCACTTTTTGCGCATCCTTTTAAATGACCTCTCCCTGTCAATATTTGACTCTCAACCAGGTTTTAACTGCCACACAGTGGTAACATGGAATATTGACTCCTGTACTATATGTACTATTGTAGCAAATTCATGTTGTTCATCATCTTCTTTTTTGTGTAAGGCTGAGGTGCCACTTCTAATAACATCTCTCATTATAGTATGTGGAAACCAACCTTTTAAATCCTCACGCATTGTGGGCGGGCAGGATGCAACGGAGGGGGAGTGGCCTTGGCAGGTCAGCCTTCATGTCAAAAACTCCATACATGTGTGTGGAGCATCAATCATCAGTGATCGCTGGATAGTCACGGCAGCCCATTGCGTACAAAACGACGGAAAACTCAAGTAAATATTGCTGTTTTAATGCTTCATATTTACCAGTGTGATTAGTGCCTCTGCAAAACTTTCAAAACATGGTGTAATGTTTTATTATTATTATTATTATTATTGATTGTAATTGTAGTGGTAATTGCAGTAGAATATTAAATTCATTCTCTTTAGAGTTTATAGACTCTTTTAACAAGTTATCAGCGCAGGATAGTTTTGAGAAAATGGTCACTAACAAAGAAACATTACGATTTAGTTTTTTTTTTATGCTTCAATAATTCAATAAGTAATTTTTACACATTTATGTCGTAATTGTCTATTACATTTTGTCTCTCACTTTTACTCACTTTTCAAATGCAGTCCCTTATTATTTCTTATCTTGCACGCAATGCACAGCATGCAGATATCAGCAATCAGCTCGGTCATCTATTTCGCTCACAAATGACTAGTTCATGCAGTTCATTGATGAACAACAATTAGCAGTTCGTAATGTTTTACAAATGTAACAAGACAAAAAAAAAAAATGTGCTAAATAACTATATCCATTTCAAATGACAACAACTAAGCTGTTATATTATTCTATATTTTTGGGACCTACATTAGTATAATGAACTTTCATTTAAAGTCATGTTTAATCTTTCCAAAGTGCTACATTCCCCTTTTCTCATTGAACTAGTTGACTCGCATCTGAACTGAAGGAATGACTTCTTTGTTTGTTCCATTCAGGGCAGATAATTACCATTTGTTCAAATTGTTCACAAACTAGTTCCTTCAGTTTATGACGTATCTGTAGCACACTAGTTCAAACTCAACATTAATTCACTTACACAAAAAAAAAAAAAAAAACCTAGTTCTATCAATAGATCGAACCAATGACACATTCCTTCAGAGCTGCCAAATAGTCACGTGCTTTAAACAGTAGGGACAAGTCAGTATGTGTCAGTACATCGACCTGAATTTGAAAGTTTCTTTCGCTTAAAAGATTCGTTTAGAAACAGATTTGTTTGTGAATAAAACCTTTCTATTGATTTTTTTTCTTTTCTTTTATCTTGTCCCTAAGTTCCTTAAGAATATGTACCAAAAAAGGGATTTTGTATAGACCAAATAAATAAAAAAAGGTGTTTTGTGTGTTTGTGTGAACAGGCTCGCTGAGGCTGGATCTTGGGAGGTGTATCTGGGCCTCCACACACAAAAGCAGACAGATAAAGCAGAAAAACGTTACCTAAAGAGGATCATTCCTCACCCCAACTACAATGAATTTACCTTCGATTATGACATAGCTCTCATGGAACTGGATAATCCTGTCACTTTCAAAGACACCATCAGGCCCATCTGTTTGCCATCCTCCTCTTACGTCTTTCCTGTGGGCAAACCGGTATGGATCACCGGCTGGGGGGCCACTAAAGAAGGAGGTGGGTTTCACAGTTTAATTGGTGTTTAATGTGTTGGATGTGAAATGTGTGTTTGGTCAGCAAAGTTTTTCCCTGGCAGGACTTGCTAAATATTTTAGTGTAAAAAATATTAAAATCTGTACGTGTGTGTGTGCCTGCATGTACACAGGCTCTGGAGCAACAGTCCTGCAGAAAGCTCAAGTGCGTATCATCAACAGCACAGTATGCGATTCACTGATGAATGGACAGATCACTTCTCGCATGACATGCGCTGGTGTTCTATCAGGAGGGGTTGATGCCTGTCAGGTACTGTTTCTTTCTCCCCCCCCATTAAGTTTACCTGTTCTAGTCATGTGACCCTTTAAAGAAAAGAGCTCATATTACATATTTATAATATCGTTTGCCTGGTGTGTAATTATACTTTTGTTTTGGGGTTTTTTTTGTGCGCAGGGTGACTCAGGTGGTCCTTTGTCTAGCGCTAATTCAGCCGGGCGAATGTTTCTGGCAGGTGTGGTGAGCTGGGGTGATGGATGTGCCCGTAGAAACAAACCTGGAATTTACAGCACTGTCCCCAGATTCCGTGCCTGGATTAAAGAGAATTCGGGAGTATAATTGCCAAGAAAAAAAGATTGCGAGTGTAATAGGAGAATTGAGTTACCAGGACTTTAGTGAAGCACATATGAGCAAAAAAATTTCTTTGTTCTTTTAATGTGCTTGAGACAATGAGTGCAAAAAGAACAAACAAGCTGTTTAGAGCCTGTTTGATAATGAGGCTGTCTGTGAAATTAGGTCATTGTTGTATCTGACCACCAGCATGATGAGCCTGTGTCCATGAAACAGTCTTTTATATGATACCTGCCCCCAAAATACATATAACAGTCATTTAATTGATGGAAATGTTATATGGCATAGAAAACTGTTTTACATTTGCCTACTCAATGAAGTTCCAGGGTTTTTTTCTGTAAATAGATTCACTTTCTTCTTTTAAATGTATTTCTTAATGACGAACTGCTCGAAAAACAAATTATTAGATATATATTTTGTAGATATTAAATGTTCAGGAGTAGGATTATATAGTATACAGTTCTTAATCTTCGAACACTCTGGGATTCATAAATACAAAATACACTCAAATGTGATTAATGATTTTTATACCTACTGTCTGGTTTTTTGTTTGTTTTTTTGTTTTGTTTTTTTGTTTTTTTTGGCAAACTTTTTTTTGTAAAATTTTATAAATGTGCCATTTTGTTTCATTGATTTTGTGATTTTAAGCTAGTTTTGTTTTTCTTTTATTTATCTTTTTTTTCTTTTCATGTTGTAATTCTATATGCCGAAATGACAATTTTTCTTATGTTTAAATGTCCTTGCTGTGCACAAGACGAGTGTTCTGCAACTGTGTATCTTAATAAATGAATCATTGTCCCTTTTTTCTTTGGTTTGATGTGAGTGAACTCTTATGGCAGGTGTTGTTGCTAAAAAGGAAGCACACTTGTAGATCTCTTGGGCTCACTTTTAATAACGTAATTTGGCATTTCATGTAGTGTATACAATAAATGCTATTAAACAGCAATCATTCTTATTCTGGAATATAATATGCATGGTAGCAGCACTTGGAGTTACAAACTCAGTATGATCTTTCTATATTCTGACAGTGTTTTAAAAATGCTGTATTAACCTTGTTAGTTTTCTTTTAGTAACTTCATTGCCAGTGGATTACTCACCATCCAATGTTTATGGCTTTCATCTGTGGTGCTTGCTGCAACAGCACATGGCCTCAGCATTGTTTATGTGCAGATGGTATTAAATAAATAAAAAAATACTAGGATTTTTTTATTCACCATATGTTGAGTGGCACTTATTGCTCATATGTTCTTTTGCTTCCCCTCTAGGCATTTTGCACAGTGAGTCATTTTTTCCCTCATTATACCGTGCACAGTTTATGGCCAAGCCTGCCTTTTCAGCCTGCCCCTTCAGCTGAGTCTCCCTATTAATGAATTATAGCTTATTAACTCTCATCTGATCACACATTTCTCTTGTAGGTGTATTTTATTGTAGGTGTACATACAACAATGCAGGACACACATGCTGATTGGGACTGTAAAAAAGAATTTAATTAAATAAAATGTTTACATAGTTGGCTGTTTTTTTAAGTGAATTCCTTTATTAATTGGGTATACCATAGGGGGTCTGCTAATTAATGTTTGAATCCCACATAATATTTTGTTAAAAAAAATTTGAACATGGTTAAAAACATCATAAAATGGGTAAAAACATCACAAGATATTTTAAAAATATGATTATTTATATAATTAAAAATAATATTAAATGAAAGTTATTTTAACTTACAGCTGATGTTAATGTAGACAACTGTGAACAACTTAATAAATTGTCATTTTAATTGCAAAATATTTATGATGCATAAAACTTGTAGAAATATAAAAAATATAGACAATGATGTATGTACAACAACATAGTTGTAATTGTCTAAACACAATATAACTAGAATAATATGATTGGTTTCTATTAATATCAGTGGTTATGTTTGACAAGTTTTGTACTGAGAGTCTGTGCCCCATGTCTCTATTGCCTATGGGGTCCTTGATCTAAAAAAACATTGAAGAACCCTCGTGTATACTGTAAAATTTAAATGTCGTTTTCCCAGGACCTTCATGCAACACAACAGTATGCAAGACCACATAGAGTGCAAATACACTGGTTTTTGCAGCACAAAATAATTAGCAGTACAAAGTGTCTAGCACAAAAAATATAAAGAACACCACAAAGCTGTAAGCTGTACGATATTGAATAATGTAGCAGTAATAAACTTAGCAGCAATACTGGCAGCTAAATGAGTTCTATAAACTAAAAGTGGGCAATGGAATGCAGCAGGGTGTTGAGTGAGTGTGTGTGCAAATGTGAAATGTGAGCAAAGTTGAGTCCATGAACACTCAAAGCAGACAATGAACATTGTCTCAAAGCAGCTTTACACAGATAATGTGGTGATAAAAATGAATAAGTGTTCTTTATAAGTATAAGTTTCTCCCTGATGAGCAAGCTGTTGGCGACTGTGGCAAGGAAAAACCTCCCGAGATGGCATAAGGAACAAACCTTGAGAGGAACCAGACTCAAGAGGGAACCCATCCTCATGGGTTGCACCAAATGTCCATTTATTACAGATAAACGATGTTGCGGGGTACAGTGATGGTGATCAGAAGCAAACTGTAGTCCTAAATCAATTTAGCAGACTGTTGATATTAACTAAAGTTCAAATCCATCCTCAAAGCTCCCGTTTTTATTCTGTAATTTAATGGAACCTCTGGGCATTGATGAGAAACCATCCCCAGCTGCAAAGAGCGACCTCCAATCGAAGAGAACACTATCCAGAGGCATCTATCCTGGACGAAGTGGTCAGATCCAAGGAGAGAGGGGCAGGAACAGTGGTCACTGGGGACTAATGCAGGTCACTGGGAGACCTCAGTCAGTCCGGATCGGAAACAGCATCTCCAGCACCACCACACTGAGCACTGAGGCCCCTCATGGCTGTGTGCTCAGTCCACTGCTGTTCACTCTGCTGACTCACGACTGTGTAGCAATGCACAGTTTAAATCATATCATCAAGTTCGCCGATGACACGATCGTGGTGGGTCTCGTCAACAAGAACGACGAGTCAGCATACAGAGAGGAGGTGCATCGGTTAACAGTCTGGTGTGGAGCCAACAACCTGTCTCTGAACGTGGACAAAACTAAAGAGATGGTTGTTGACTTCAGAAGGAACACAGAGTGACCATTCTCTAATGATCAACGATGGATCCCCAGTGGAGATCGTCAAGAGCAACAAATTCCTTGGTGTTTACTTGGCGGACAACCTCACCTGGTCACTCAACACCAGCTCCATCACCAACAAAGCCCAGCAGCGTCTCTACTTCCTGAAAAGGCTAAGGAAAGCTCATCCCCCCCGCCCCATCCTGACCATGTTCTACAGAGGGACCATTGAGAGCATCCTGAGCAGCTGCATCACTGCCTGGTTTGGGAACATCACCTTCTCAGTTTGCAAGACCCTTTAGAGGATAGTGAGGACAGCTGAAAAGATCATTGGAGTCTCTCTCCCCTCTATCATGGACATTTACACCACATGCTGCATCCGCAAAGCAAACAGCATTGTGGACGACCATACACACCCGTCACACACGCTTTTCACTCTCCTACCATCAGGGAAGCAGTTCCGAAGCATTCGGGCCGCCACATCTAGACTGTGCAACAATTTCTTCCCTAAAGCCATCAGGCTACTTAACAAACAACTTAACTGAACTCACACACACACACACACACACACACACACACACACACACAAACAAACTGTGTGACTAATCTATACAAACCGGACTCAAAACCCACTTATACTCACTTCGTGTGACTGATCTGTACAAACCGGACTCAACACACATCACACACTTCGCACACCCATGATTCAGTCCCACTCACATTTATCATTATCACAACATGTTTACATGCCGTTTTTGCACATCGTCCAGGATTGCAGCTATTTGTTATTTTGCACAATATTCTGTCTACATTTTTTTGCTACTGTTACTTTATCTTGATCGCTGCTGTTTGCTCATTTGCACAATATTCTGTTCACACTTTTGCTACTGTTCAGTTCATCTCATTTCGACAGGTTTACTGGCAGAGCTATTTTGTGTTTTGTGTATTTGTCTTGCACTGTCCTGTGTTGTACTGCACTATCTTGTGTTGTCTTTTTGCACCAGGTTGCACACATGCACTTTATGGGGCAAGGATTTTTCTTACTAGTCCTTGGCCGTGTGTTTTCTGTTTCTGTGATTGTTTTTTATGTTGTTTTATGTAGCATCAGATGCTGGAGGAACGTTGTTTCGTTTCACTGTGTACTGCATCAGCTATATATGGTTGAAATGACAATAAAAGCTTCTTGACTTCTTCTTCTTCTTCTTCTTCATTAGCAGAAAGAATCAGAAAGCCTGATTGGAATTTGAAGGAAGGATTTGATCATGATCCAACACATTAAACCTGATTAATTAAGCATAGTGGAGGTTGCGTTATGCCTTGGGATTCAATGATGCTTATGGAATGGCTCTCTAATCTTTGACCGATTATGTTACTCATGAGGGTAGCAGCAGAATTAATTGTGAGGTCTACAGCAACATTCTGTCTTCTGATATACAAAGCAATGCATCCAAACTAATTAAGAAAAACTTAATCAGCAGGACAATGAGCCACAACTAATTGCCAAAACAAACAAAGCAAACAGGGGATGGGTGGAATGTTTTAGAATGGCCAGGTCAATCACCAGAACCTAATCAGACTGTTCATGTTTTTCACATTCTAATGAGGTAAGCAAATGATTACATATTTATACAAAATATTATTTACAAATATTTACTTTAATTGATGACCACATTTGATAAAAATGACCACATCTCTAAAAAAACATAGTAAAGCCTTAGCAGATATAGACAGACTCCCAGGGTGACCAGCACCACAAACACACATTACAAGCACAACACAAAAAGCAGTAAACTAGTCAGATAGAGATGTGCAGTAACGAACTAATCACTCCAACCAGTGACTCCACTTGAACTAAACAAAGAAATTTAAATATAACACTTTACATAAAATGCCAGTCAGCACACACGATAATCAGTACGATTTCCTTCTTACTAGTTGGTCAATCACTGACAGTTCATACAAAGAGTTATGATCATAAATTCTATCAGAAAAATAAAGCAATAACACAAAGAACACAAAAAAACAAACAGAAAAATCAGCAATTAAAAAAAGAAAAATAAAAGAACAATATCTTAATCACAACTATCCACATCAAAATCTGCAAGACTCAGAGACAAAAACACTTGAAAAAGAAAACAAATGTAAAATTTAATTTACTAAAAACTCAACAGAAATTCACCAAAGCAAAAACAAATATTCAATGTTTCAACAGCAGCCTTATAGCATTGGAATGTTAAATAAATTGTAAAGAATGAAATTAAAAGAACATAATTCAATAATGTCAATGTCACAAGAATACAAATAGCCACACTGGAATCAAATCATGTTGGGGCTACCAGGTAAAACCTACTTTATATCACAGAGAAACCAAGCATTTTGGCTGTGGATGTGACATTTCCGAATGAATCGTTTGTGTCCTGTGTGCTATTCAGCCATTAACAGTTGACATGTGGAGCAATATAACTGGTAAAAGATGATTCTGATCACCTTCTCCCACGGGGGCTAGCACATGAACTTATAAACATGAATAAACTGTTGTTAGTTTGAATTGTATAAATAAACCAGTGCATTTGATCACATGATTGTTTTTATCCATGATACCTGGATGCATTCAGTCTATCCTCGTTCTGTTGGTTGGGTCATTTCTCATTTTTACAACGGACTGTTGACGGAATAAATTCCACCTGTGTCTTTAATCAGTCCCTTGTCATTTCTACACTGGACTACAATCTGCTGATGGCAGGTCTTGATAGACATTGAACCTCTTCACCTTATGTAAAATGCATCTTTTAAACTTTTTTTACACTTGATGCAGCAATGAGCACCAAATTTCTCTCTCTCTCTCTCTCTCTCTCTCTCTCTCTCTTTTTTTTTTTAAGTGTGAACAGCTCTGGAACAGAGGGTCATAAAGCAGCCATACATAAATCACGTTACTTAAAAGAAAGTTATGAATGCATTCATAACTTTCTTTTAAGTAACGTGATTTATGGGCTCTGCCACCCTTATTTTATTTCATTTTAAAGAACTTGGCCATTCGAATAAAATGGTGGCGCATGAGAAAACGATTGAAAAATAAAACTAATTGGGTGTTACACAGATGAAGAAGGTATATAAATATTGTGTGTTGACTGTGTTTTGGGTGGTGTTATAGAACTGCCGGCATTATTTCAGCTGCATAAAGTCTTTAATACCACTTTTTAACTAATTTTAACCTTGGTATTGATTTGTTTTTACTACTGATGATAATTGGCCACGACAGACTTAATATATTTCACATTATGAAGCACAAAATCATAAAAAAGGACATACTGATTCGAGAGACAAAGGGATCATTTAATGCTATGATTTAATGCTATGATAATAACTTTCGACTTCCGGTTAAATGCCGAGCCGCCTGTAGGGGGCGCGCATGGGCATGTAGGTGGAGTGCTGATTGGACGGCAGACAGGACACGGCGCAGTACATTCCATGATTAGACGAGACACACGCAGTGGCTGGTTTATAGCTCTGTTGTGCAGATCGTGTAAGAGGGGGGAAATACACACACATTTTCCAACGATCGACGATACACGAAGGGAAAACAGTGCTCCGGGTGTACGCGTGTGACAAATCCTTTTCAGCAGCGGTGAAGCGGAAAAGCTGTTTGGGAGATGGGATCAATCCCGGCTTTGACTATCCTGATTTTGGGAATGGTTGTCCCTAGCTTGGCTGGATACATGGAGGTAGGCTATGAATCGCAGCTATTTAACCCACTCCGATCAGCACAATATTATATATAAATATACTTGCGTAATGTTTTTGGAAATGTACAGGTTTTCCAAATTCTCCCAGCGTTTATTTCCCATTTTAAAGGATTCTCTGAATGATGAAATGCGTTCTTGAATTTCCTGAATTCCGCCGACAGGGACGTATATTTTAGGTCAACCCTTTGCCTGGGCTTTGATTTTTGCTTCTGATTATTATTATGTTAACTATTTAATGGTGCAGGGAAGCAAGATATAATATTTTGAGCATTAATGCTGTTAACCTAGAGCACTTTTACTATATTTCAGTACTGATTTTCCATAAGGATGTAATATGTAAATAGATCTCATCCCCAATGCATACACGTTTATTGTTTTTAATGTCAATAGTCTAAATATGATTAGTAGTATAGGGTTTTGGTGTATAATGCTACCTAAATAATGCAAACTGGTGTATAGGGAATGTGTTGCACCGCATAATAAATTAGCAAATCAATCACAATACTGTATTTTATTCATCATGCATCCTTAACTATAGTCTTATCTGTTCATGGAATATCTGTAGTTACATTTGGAAAATCATACGCCATTGGATGAAGCTTTTAAAGCTGTTAAATGTTTATTTTGCTGCAACCCTGAGCTGGACCTGTCCCACCTCACTGTGGTATTATGTAAGGTGATCTGAGTTATTGGTGTTGAAGGACTGATGTTTCCTTTCTTTCGTTTCCTGGCTTGCATTGCGTCAGAGTTGGACAAGGGACAAGAGACAAGGCCTCATCCTTTGGGCTGTGTTTATTAATGAATCCTGAGTGTATAAAATCATAACCAGTTTTTAAAAGAATGCACATTTTTCTCATCAAAAAAAGAGTCAGTATTTTCTTATTTCCAGTAAATTAGGAGTAAAGAAGGAAGTTTGAAAACAAAAAATTGCATCTATATTTGAAACACACACACAGAAACAAACACATTAATTCACTAGCAGGTAAGAACTGAAGATTTGGGGAAAAACAGCTACAACTTGATGACAAAACAGCTCTTATTGCAAACATGTATGGATGACATAGATCATTCCAAACATTCCTACCCGCTAATCTGGCTCTAATCGGGAAAGATAAATGCTTGACCAGGAGGGGCTTTAGGGTTTACAGATACAAGTTCATTAGGAAAGGACAATGGGTGAAAACAAGCTAGAAATTGTGCCAGACTATTACTGGAAAGAAACATTTTGAATATATCTTTTATTATACAGTGATTAGATGCTCCATGATATATAGATTTTATTTTTTTCTCTAGACCATTTCAATGCTTGTTAACAGAATGAATTCAGAAGATGCACATCCAGATTAGCAAAGGAAATGGAGCTCCCTGTTCATTAAATGGATGAATTGTTTATAAATTGTTGCGTGGGTTCTTTTGTTTCAGCAATAGAATCGCACCAAAAAATTGACGTCTCCCTACAAATATTCGAGAAGCTGTGCTCGTCGTTGTGTGTTTAAATATGAAGAGGACCCAGCCGACCAGTTTACATCAATCATTTATTGGTCACTACTATTATTAATATCATTCATTAGTACAAAGGTGCAGTCTACATTTATTCCAGTTACTAAGAACTTGCATTTGCCAGGAAAAGGTTATCTAATATTGGTTCCTTTTAATTTCGTTTTATGACTTCCAAACTGGGCATATTACCTAAAAATCCTTCTCTGTTCTAGCACCTAGGTGTTGGAATGAACTTCCCCTCGAAATCCAAACAGCTGAGTCACTAGCAGCCTACAAACAATGTCCAAAGGCCTACCTCCTCCAGACGAGCATATATTAGCACTTGGAAAAGTTTTTTTGTCTTTGTCTAACTTTACCTCCTCCCAGTGGAGTTCTTAAGCTATTCTTTGTCTGTGACCTATCGAAACAGCATTAGGATGTATTTATTGATAGAGACTTCAAAGCACTTTAGTGCCACTCTGGATAAGGGTGTCTGTTTGGCAAACGCCATAAATGTTCAATTCTGTCGGATGTGTGACTTTCAAGTTTCCTGATAATCCACATAAGCCATAATGCGTTACATTATGTTACATTGTTTGAGTAAATGAATCGCCATTTTAAAATAACTGATTGTTGTATGGTAGCCTTCACCTTATTACATTCTGTAAAATGAACTGTTTTTTATTTCCTGATACAGTACTTGCATTGTAGGAGTACATCATGACTTGCACAACATGATACACAACATGTACACCCATTTGAATTGTGAAAATTTGTTACAAGAGATTGTGTTAATACCATTTCCTTTTGTGTATGAACTATTAGTGAGTAATGGACAAATGACACCATTGTTTGTGCAAGAATACAAGTACAACTATCCTGCTTAAATATAATCTGGTTCAAATTGCTCCTTTAACATCTCAGCTTAAGTCGTAGAACAAAAGTAATTGATTTTGAATGCACTTAAGCATCCATAGATCATTTCTCTATATTATTACGTTTAAGTATTAAACATTGGAATCTTTTTAATTAATTTATTCAATTAATGCCAAGTTGTAAATAGAAATAAAGTTATTATAATAATAGTAGTTTTTTTATTTTTTTATTTTTTATTTTTTTAAACAGTGTAATGGGCAGTAACAAAATCGCCACTTTTATACAGATTGATGGTTTCTTTTGATTAAAAGCTTTAAACTGGAGCTTTTCATTTTTAGGGGGTAGCTTGAGACCCTATGGCATATCACATGCACATACAACACTGGTACACAGTTTATGGTTGAAACACAAAAACCCTAGAAAAACTTTTTGTGCCACTTATTAAAGCAGCCATTAACTGCACCCACAATACCAGTTTTCCATAAATCCATTAATATTAACATTAAATAAGAAGTGTTCAATTGAAATCAAGAATATGATATGGATGGAGTGGCGGATGGGGTGAATGGCTTGATATTATGCTGTTTTTATTTGATTAATATAGATCTGTGCTATTCTTAGCTGGTGCATGCGCACTGCGTCAATCACATAGTCAGCAAGCGAAGATCTCAACTTTGAAAATTCATATGTATCCTCACACTAGGGACTATTATAAAGAATGTTTCAGCAGAATCGTCTTAGATTATTTATTTTTATGGCCAAGATCCGAACCTGGTTCATGGCATGAGAGTCGGACACTTTAGCCACGAGGTACATGAGATGCTGTTAAATTTTCAACATAGTTTCATGAAACTCCAAATCATCAATGGAAACACAAAACCAAAAAAAAGGAAAAAAGCAAATGTTATCATTCAGTAAATACAGAACTATTCATATAGGTAAGGCCACGGATTATCTTCTTGAAAATATATTTAAGCAATAAAGGCAGAAAAGGAAAAATCACAGGCACAATAAACAACTGGCAAGATCAACAGGGCTTTTTTCTCGAGACATTTGGGACAACTAAACATAGTTCAGAGAAGTTAGGAAACAGGGCAATTTAAATAAATATTGTGGAATGAGACACAGGTGGCAGCAAAGACATAATTAGTTTCCAGTAAGAGGAAACATGACATGAGTAACATTAGGGCCCTCGATTGATGAAAACACAAAAAAATAATGTACTATAATTGAGGATATAAGTATTATCAACTTTGCCTCTTATTGCCTAATTTGTTGACATGTGGAGGCCATAGTGCGAACAACTTTTTAAAACTAAGCTTTGTACATTTATTCAGATTAGCTACAAATCGTAAGCTGGCAGTGGTGAATTGTTCTTGATGATGGTATTGAAATGGTTTGTGATGAATTACAACCACTGGAGCAAAATAGCTGTACTGGTGTGGGAGTGCTTTAAATCCTCTTGTGTGCAATATATCTACAGCGCATGCAATACAAGCTCTGGCGCACAAGGAAAAAAATCTGTTTGCACAAGCACAATCGTTCCCCACAGTCAGGAGCTGTTTCTTTTCTCAACTATTGATTCTTCTCGAACTTACTCTTGTTGACAACAGTGGACTGGCCCAACTGGCTTGACTGTAACCTCAAATATCATTGGCTAGCTAGGGTAAGGTTTATTCTTAAAAAAAAAAAATAAATAAAAAAAAAAAAAAAAAAAATATAT
>MU551647.1:59915-125238 GCA_024362625.1 Silurus asotus | reverse complement strand
ACGAACTTTTGCTATTGTGTTTTGGAATGTGTCTTGTCTTGTATTCGGAATGAAATCGTATATTTAGCAGCTGATTTTTAATACTATTCGGTCATTCTTTTATTCATAATCATAAATTAGCTAAACAGTGATTTTCTCTAAATGAAAAGTGAAAAAATGGAGAAAGATTGAGCCAAAAGGAAATTTTTTGGGCTTTTGTTACTTAAACACCACAGTAACAATTCTGTGTAATTTACCTTCCAGTGAAAACAAGAAAAACAGCCTCTCTCTTAACCTCTCTAACATTTCAAATCTGTTCTTACATACCTGGAAGCCTTGCCTCTGCTCAGATCCTGTTTCACATGAAGATAGGATTTTTAGTCAGAAACACGCACGCACACAAATGTTCATTTGCTGAGTTTAGAGCTGAGAAGATTGGAGCATTGTGCGTCGGCAGTGGTTCGCTGATGAATGAGAAGATAGGCACAATTTAACATCCAAGACTTTAACCAGTAATGTATACGTAAATAGAAGCAAATGAGTGCACATTGTGCTGTTATCCTCTTTCATAGTAGATTACTTAAAATATAAACATATGTGCCCAAAAACTTAATTAGGACTGGCTTACATGGAAAGTTGACTTTATTGGTACTCTTAGTATCTAAGTACTTGGTAACTGTAGTAATATTGCTGCAATCCAAAAAGAAAAAAAGGTTTAGCATTTACAGTCAATAGTTGTATTAGTATCTCATATCGTACAGTTTTACCTTATGTAAATATTAGCAGTATTTGTACATTTTAGTTATTTTTATTTTATTGTTCTTTTATTATACTACAATATGGGATGATGGAAAACCATGTTAAACCTACAGTACACATTAGATCCCTTCTTATGTAACTGATAAAATAAAATAGCATATCAGGCTTTCTTAGCAGGTAATTAGCAGACTGGTAACTTTATTACTACGACATGGAAAGTCCCATATGATTGCACACACAATAACAGTGATTTTACAGAGTTTTAGTATTTTATTCAATGCTACAAATGTTAGAATTTTGCGTAGACTTAGGGTTGTTTGGAAACACATTTTTGAAGTCTGTCTCAGTACTAACATGCTGAGCCATGCAGTAATACATGCAGTCTTGCCTTCAAAGTAAATTATATCCATTCAGCCTATTAAACTTCAGCTAGCAGCAAGCTAGTATTGATATTTAAAGTTACTTACAGCTTTATACAAAATGTTTGTTAGGTTTTAAACCAACAAAATATAATTTCTTGTTCAACAATTTTGGGTGGATCTTCACAGCAGACCATCCACACTTTAGATTTGGCACAGGATTTACTACAGATGCCATTTTTGACACAACCCTTGTGAATTTATTTGCGCTTGGGACCGGCACTGGGGGTGCACTAAAACCAACAAACCGTCATATAAACGTCTAAAATAGAACCCCTACTAAAACTAATAAAATGTCCATTTAATTTGGGCTGTACTGAACAAATCTGGTTTGTAGCATGTAATCTAGAAAGCTAACACATTTTACCAGGATCTGGGTGTACAATGAAAAAGCCCACAGAAAGATATAAACCTTAAATTGCAAGTTAACGCTGATGTTATACTTAGAAAGCGGTAGCCATTCTTCACCTCCTGGCTTAATTCATTATTATATGAGATAATAAGAAAATAAATGATATTCACATTATCTGTCAGCAGCTCATATTGTTTGTCTACATTTAGGCATGTTTATGTATATATTCTGTCTCAATTTTTTCTTTATAGGGATCAGGTAAATGTCCCGAAAAGGTCAAAACGATCATGTTTTCTTATTATTCTGGGGACAATTTGTCCCACAAAGTGATAAATGCATTCTCACACACACACACACACACACACACACACACACACACATTGTGTTATTTGTCACTTTCAAGCAGGGGAGTGGTCAAGGACAGAATATCACCCCCAAGCCATCTGTAAATTTTTCCACACCATCTTGCCTGCATGGTTCATTAACACCCCATTTTTCTCTCCACATTGACTCCCAACAAGCACTATCTCCACTCTGACAAACAGTGACAGTTAGGAACTGCTTACTAAGTTTGGGTTAAGCTTCCTGATAAACTCATTAGAATTTTGCTGAAAGGGATGTTGAAGATTCAGCAAACATTTAGAAAGGTTCTCCGGTTTGATGAGACCAAAATGTAGCTTTTGACCTTGGTGCAAAATGCGTTTGGCCGAAACTCAACAATGATAATTACCCTGAGAACAATATCTTTACAGTGAAGCAGGTGGTGGTGGAGTGATGAGTTAAGAGTTACCTGTCATCCTCTGCCTTTCTTTCCTCACCACTGGCTTTTGGTGGACAGTCTTCTTAATGCAGAGATATGGTCATACCATATTCTTTTCATATTTTTGCTTCCACTAGGTACAATATTCTTAAAAATAAGTATTTGAATGTTTGTAGGATTTATATGGATTTATCAGTGTAGCAGCAGACGAACCAATAAGATTTTAAAAACAGGGTCACAACAAGGTCAAATTTCTGAAGTAGTTCTTGTTTGAAGAAATTATTTGAAGGTCTTCACAGTGCCGTTTGTGTAGTTGTTTCCGGGTAAAAGTGTATTTTTATACTGAGATCCTGTGCTAATTTAACATTAAACAGAAGGCCATATTTAGGACATTAAAACATACCACCACAATATTACATATTTGTGATGAGCAACTTGAACGTGAGAATGTTAGATCTTAAAGCTCATAGCTTTAAAGTTAAACTGTGCCTCACCTTTCAGGCTTCAACCCCTGTGACTGGCTATTAGGAAGCATTTCTTTTTGGTTTTGGTTTTATTAGTTTATGTGCATTGATAAAGGTATAAACTCGGGTTATTCTGTGACATGAGTGAGAACAGGGAAGACTTTTTTTTTATTGGGGCTCAGGTGCAGACTGGTTCTTGGACCAGAGAACAGGATCACTGTCTATTTTTGTTCTTAACTTCTGGCCTGATTATGTCAGGAATTTAATCCTCTCACTGCAATGTAGACACTAATAGTGGATAAAGAGAACTAAGGTTGCCTGTTCAGTCACATGACCTGAACATATAGAAAGAACAAAAGAAATAGTAGTTAATTGAGGCTAGATTGGTTAAAGAGGAAAAACGGGTTGCACACAAATACAAGCTCATTATTTGGGTTGGGTAGGAACATATCTCTGTTTTCTTTGCGCTAAGATCAGGCTCTTAATCTCAAGGTTGTTGCTTCAGGTCCCACATAAGGCTCCCATACTGGGTCACATTGGTATAGAGTCTAGGTGTTAATTGCACTGACATTTTTTTCTGTACCCTGCTATGAAAACTCCACAGATAGTAAGTACCATCCAGTCGCCATTATATCAGCATTGACTCAAGGGCACGTGTCCGCACAGACAATCAGTAAATGTGAGACCTAGCCTCTTCTAAATATCATTATAATATGTGGAAACGAAATGTTTCTACACCAGTGTTTATTAAATTAAATATCTTACTGCAACATCAAACCGTTCATTTAAAAACCAAACTGATTTTAATGGAGAGTTCTGCTGGTGTGAAAATCCCCTTTAAAGCCCCTGACACGGCACTGATAGAACTACGCTGATTCACAGCTTCTGTGGCATCCTATGACAGATTTAAGTGCACTGTGTTTTAATGGGTGGAAAGATTAATGCTCATTGAACAGCAGGCTTTTAGTGTGTACATTTTTGGCTCGTGTCCAGGTGAACTGTGGCTTACTTATACAATCTTAATGCACAACTTTTCAATGTGAATATTGGAAAACCTTTTATAGGGGCGGAACCTCGTAACCAGCTGCTAATCACTGAAATGATAATGACCTTGACATCTCAAACGTACACATTTTGGAACCAGTCAGACTCTCACAGCATCCTGAGCTTTAGGAGTCAATTAGAAACTGCTACATATTTTTTTGTTTATTTATAGATCTTTATCGGTCACTGAATGTGAGAGAGCTATTTAGCAGTTAACAAGCACTACTAATTTTGGGAAATCGGATGATCTTACTTAACTGAGAGGTATACAGGAGGCAGTAGATGATGCAGAACACAAACTGAGATCTGTGTCTGTCTGTCTGTCTGTCTGTCTGTCTGTCTGTATGTATGTATGTATGTATTGGAAAACCTGAGTTTTGGAGCTATATGCAGCTTTTGGAATGCCTTCTTTATTTGTTTGGTTCATGACTGGCATTTACCTGTTATTAGAAAGTTGAAGCCACACCTGTGTGTGTGTGTGTGTGTGTGTGTGTGTGTGTGTGTGTGTGAAATTTTAGGTACACCCTTTTTGAATTCTATGGTTTCACTTATCAGTATATCATAAAAGTCAATTCTTAAGCATGTGTGTGGACTGGTGGTGATTTGCACTACTTATGCAGCCACAGGACCTCAGCAACTTGCTGTCATCGAATTGACTGCAAACTTTGTATTCCAGAGCAATCTAGATTATGTAAATGTAAGGTCTTTTGTCTGACGTCTAACGCTTGCAAGCACGGCAGCAAATATACAACAAAATGGTTGGAAAAGAACAGAATCAAGATGTTACAGTGGCTCAAGCAAGGTCCAGTCTTTAAGAGAGCTCTGCATAAACAAACACCCACAAATTTAAACAAACTGAAGTAACCTTGTGAAGAAGAGTTTGCCATACTGATGTGGGGGAGTGATAAAGAACAGGATTACCTCAAGTTATTGCTGCTGAAGGTGGTTCTACAAGCTACTGAATCATCATGTGTATTTAGTTTTTCAGACATGCTTTCACCAGTTCAGCTTGATTTCTGCAAAATAAAAAATGACAATCTGTCATGTTGTTCATCTGAGGTTGTATTTAACTTATTCTAAGAACTGATAAGGACCACATGATTTTTATGTCCTGATACATAAACCCAAACCCGGGAGTTCTTTAATTTTTCCACATTGACAATTTGTTTAGTTCTGCTGGCCAATGATAGTAGCCATATATAGCTTTATACTGGTTAAATACAAATAACATTAATCGTTGAGAAAAAAGATGCCTTCCATAGTTAGTTTTGATATGACCTCAGATCTGAATAAGAGACCAGCAAACGATTCTCTTGGTGTTCTGGGATTGCTATTGTTAGTTTGTGTGGGAGTGTTAATCAGCTAGGACGTCATTTTCCCAATATGGCCAGTCAGAGGAAATGATGACTCCTTTGTTTTTACTCACAACAGGTCATTCACACTGTGTCACATGCATTGTGTTGTAATAGAGTGGTCGATATCCTGTCATGATTTCTAGCGGAACTATGCATCAGATGTGAAATTTCACACTTTGCCAGATAAGTGAGAGCGCAGGCAGCCATTTGAGCTACTCTGTGTGCATTTGCATAGAGCAGGCCTTTGGTTTAAAGAGCAAGCTCTGTACTGCATCATGAGCTTTATTTTTACTTTCAGCTGGACAAAGGGCAGATTGAATCCGACCACTGGCAAAGTGGCTGATATGAGATGGGGTAGATATCTACAGTGGAACAGAAAGGCTTGTAAAAGTGTGCTTTTTTTTTTTTTTTTTTTTTACTTTTGTTTTTTTTTAAAAATTTTTTTTTGGTACTGTTGATTGTTATTGAAAATCTGCTTGACATTTATTTGTTATCTGTTTGCACTAATAAATGTGCTGTTACTACTAATCATTCAAAGTAGCGACCCAATTTCTTTTTAATGCACTATGAGGCCATATAATATTGCTGTTGTGGTAAATTGTCACTTATCCTCTACCTAAACAATGTTGCAAACAAAACACACCCCTTCATGGTTTTGGGATTCCCTACTGGCAGTGGCGTCTTTCAGCAAGATTTTTTGCTGTGCTACACTGCAAAAAATTGTACAGGAATGGTTTGAGGAACATGACTTGGTTTATGGTGTTGACTTTGCCTCTGTATTCTCCATCCAAATGAGCATCTGTGGAATATGCTGAGGTCAAATGCAAATGCAAGTAAATTTACAGCGGTCATTTCAAATCACCCCAGTGACATTTGTTCACCAAGAAGATTTGTTCAGATTGTTCATTGTATTATATTCTTGTATTATGCTTTGTCTTCCTCACCTTTCCAACTGTTTACTTATGCACAGTTCCTCCTTTATGTTAAAGGGTGGGGATTGGAACGTTCCACATTCTTCTATCAACTGTCAGCAGATCTAGTTAGTCATGTTTTACAACAGTACAGAGACTTGAAAATGGAGTTCAATAGCAAATTTTTACCTCAAACTTCATCAACACTTAACAGCAGCTGAGCTGTTAAATTTTCTATATTTTTCAAGTACTGACTTTGGAACACAAAACAAACACAACTTACATTTGTAGTTATCAACTCTTAGTCAAGGCCATTTTTATTGAGTAAGTTTATCATCAATTACTATATATTTTTATAAATTGCGATTATACTTCATGCACAAATATAAAACGTGTTAAAAGTATTGTGTTCTCTTCATAGCATGGCTTCACCCCTTTTTCCTCTTGTTGAACTAGTAAGAACTAAACTGATGGAATGACGTCTTTATTTGTTTGGTTCATGATTGGCATTTATCTGTTTATTCAAATTGTTCAGGGTCTAGTTCCTTCAGCTTGTTAAGATTCTGATAATGAGTAACTGTAGCACAATCTGTGGATACAGTCAATTCTTTCAATCACATTACTTATTAGAATTGTTGAATTAAAAACAAGTAAAAAAACTCCTTACTTTGTATTTGATTAGCATAAAAAATAAAAAAATAAATTGCTATTGTGGCATGTGCAAAAGTTTTGATGCCCTTTCAATCGTGACATGTCGGAACTTAACCCTTTTTTGGCTCATTACAACTTGCTAGGCAGGTCACAAATTGGAATTATGAAATAAAAATTTGTGTTTTAAAACTAAAAGTCTAAAAAGCTGCCTTTAACAACCATGGGCTCCTCTAAGCAGCTGGTGCAGGATCTGGCTGTGAAGCCAATTGAGGCTTACAAAGCAGAGGAAAGCTACAAAAAATATCAAAGCTCTTCCACTTTAAAATTTCCACTGTGCAAAATGTTGCTATCAAAGACAATTAAGAGGAACTGCAGATGTCAAGGCAAAATCTGGAAGAACTGATAGAACTGCCTGAATACCGATTAGAAAGACCAAACAACAGTAAGTTGTTTCTTAGACAGGACCTTAGACCTTGTGATGATGTAAGATAATCAGCATGTAAAGGTCATCAAGAAAAAAAAATCTTTTGTTACAAAAAATAAATAAATAAAGGAAGTGCCATTTAATTAAAATCGTATTGGTTGGAGATGTTCTACTTAAAGGTTGTGTAGTAGCACAGGTGGCACAGGAATCGCATGGACAAGCAAAAATGGATTCCAGTAAATAGTAGCTCATTTTGACAGCATATAATGTTTTCATGAAATGAGACTTCTACAACAGGACAATGATCTGAAACATCCCAGAAAGTCTACCATCTACGTCAACCAAGAAACACAAGCTGAGGTTTTGAAATGGTTTTAGAACCTTGCAAAGCATGCCAAGAATAGAACTAGAAGCATTTGGGATGAAA
Organism: Silurus asotus; assembly: GCA_024362625.1. Lineage (NCBI taxonomy): Eukaryota > Metazoa > Chordata > Actinopteri > Siluriformes > Siluridae > Silurus > Silurus asotus. The sequence goes on along the minus strand of MU551647.1, from coordinate 117,693 downwards.
GTGCTGGAAAATCTTGAAAAATTTAAGCTGGCTTCAAATATAACATGGGAAGACTGTGAAATCTGCTGAAGGGGGTAGTACTGAATTTTACAGTTTACTAGAAACTAGAGAAAATGAAAGTCTTTATAAAAAAGATACAATAGAATTCAATGACTGTGGTTTTTATTAGCGCTGCAACTAACAATCATTTTGATGAACGATTCATCGGACATTTGCTGCTTTTTGATTTAGTGTTTGTTTGCACCGGTTTAACTGAATTCATCACTGTGTCGAGAGCAACAGAACAGATCCAGTGCGACTGTCCCGAAGTTACAAACAAACCGTTTACATAATAGCACTTCATTAAACTACATCATTTTCACTTGATGAGGTTTATACAGTTTTTTTTTTTCTTACCGTGCTGATTTCACCTTCATCCCTGACACCAATGTGTTTTCTTTTCACGTGCTTGTGCATCACTGTAGTACTTCCATAACACACAAGCTCCACTTTGCATAACTTACAGGTTACAGTCTTCTTTATTGATTTTATTATAAAATGCTTACATGCCTTGAATGACTTGGGATGAACACTTGTTGCTGCTGCTGGTTGACCCTTTAATGTTTGCCATTTTTGCACACGGCTGTGTTCTTTTACCGTCACGCGTAACCGAAACTTGAGCAGCCCAACCAATAGATAAAGGCATTCTTTGCTAACAAATTTTATTAACGATTATTATGGATTTTATCGATTATTTGTTGCAACTGTAGTTTTTATTAAGGGGAATTGGCAGTTTGATTGGATGGATATGGATAACATGTGGTAATATTTCACAAATTATTCTTTGCTTTTATTCTGTTATGAAAATTTTCCATGAATTTAATGTCATGTCAATGTTTGTGTTATTGATCAAGTAAATGCATAAAATCTTGCATCCCGTTCTGCCAATAACTCTAACTGCTTTATGCTTAGATGTGGTACAGGTTTGTATTCAGGTCCAGTCCATCAGAATGTATTTCCCGTCTTAACCAATCAGCATTGCTAACACGGCACAGCAGATTCACAAAGTCTGCAGCTGAGATGTTTGGATTTCCCCTGTGTGCTGTTGTTACCTCTAAAACACCCTCTTCGTGTCTCAGTTTAGATATATACTGTGCAACCTTGGCGGAAAATTGATTTTTAAATTAAAACTACAAAAACCTACAAAAAAATGTTTTCCCATTTCCAGTTATCGGTTGTTTATTTGAAAATTATTCAAGTCTATCAGTTTAGAAGATGGAAAGCATGCGTTAACAGGAGGAACAGTGCTACAGAGTGATGCAGTCACAGAAGTGGAAGCATAGTGTTGAAGCACATTTTAGTATTCAGCACATCTTTGAGAAAGTTAGTAGTGCTGCTGTGGAATGCAGCGAGGAAATCACACTGGAGGCATTATGAAATTCCTTAGATCAGAGGTGATTAAAATGTGCAATTACAGTCAGTCTCTGTGTGGGAGGAGAAAATTTAATTGACTATCAGTCAATTCTGTAAGGCTTTTATGCATTTTGCATAGTTGTATGCTCAAATGAGATTACTCATTATGTGGCTTATATTTTATTTTATTTAATTGTAAGTTGAGCTTTTTAAGGCGTAAATAAGAATCGGTTGATCATCTTTCAAATTTGTATTTTTATTTTTACATATATTTATTTATTTATTTCCAGAAATAAAGCTAGGATATAAGGATCTGATCTGATGCGAGTATTTGTGAGAGTTTGAGTGAGCTGTAGTGTTTGCTAGAATGTGTGGGAATTGCTTGTAGAAACTCTGGTTTGCTGGAACTGAAGTTCTCTTGGACATTCACTGCAACATACAAAGACCTCATGTGAAGTTGTTGTGTGTGCATTATTGAGGCCACTTTACTTCTTGCTTTCTCACACAAACACACATCCACACACACAATCTCTTTCAGTCTCTTTTTCTCTCTTAGTTTCAGGTGCATAACAAATAATTGTACATTTGTGTTGCCAAAAAGAAGTAACAGAAGGGAAAGAAGGGAGAAAACATTAAAAAAATTAAAATACCAACAGGTTAGATACCAACTGTTTCTAAACAGTGAGAGCTTCGTCAATCTTGTATTTTCAAACGTTTCAAACTTTTATTATAACACGGCAAACTGTCGTTTCCAGAGTCCAGCATTCGCATGCATATGAATGGAAGAAGGTGAAAATAAAAGACTACTCCTTATGTAAGAATCCTAGCAAAGCCCCTTTCTAGCCGGAGTAAAGGCTTTAAATAGTACACTTTAAAAGATACATGACTATCAAGAACACGCAGGCTAACATCAGTCCACAGCCAGCTTGTGCTGTTACTGACTTGCAAAAATTGCATGCTAGCCTGTGATATTAATTTCTAGACCATGCATGAAATATGCCTTTTTTTTTTTTAAGTGAAACATTTTTCACCTCACTTTTTAAATTGTGATATCCTTTCGCAGATATATAATAAGCACATTAGCTCCATCATCAGCATGTAATAATGACAATAAAAATTTTTTTTCATGTAATATGAAGACGGGGGGGAAAATAACAGAATAACGAGGTGAGGAAAGAAGATCCACAACCTGAAACATGAATGACAAATGTGTGCCAGACTGAGAGGAGTGAGGGGAGCTTAAATACAGGACACAGGTGTTATTCACATGACACGAATAAAATGTGCTCTGGCTAATGGGAAATTTAGTTCATGTGTGGGTTTGGCATATCTACTGGGAAACAAAAATTTGGTTCTGTGTTTATTACAACCCCAATTCCAAAGAAATTGGGACTAGTGGTTGAACGATTGATTGGCCGGGCCGATTAATCAATTCATTTTGCATTTTTCTAATTAATTGCCGGGCTTTGAGTTCTTATCATTCATTCTTAATTTAGCTTCACATGATATATTCATTGGTTCAACCAGCCATAGTTTAGGCTACAGGTAGGCACGGGGACCAAAACCCGATTAAAGAGATCTTATTAATCAAAGATAAAGGAGGAAAAAAAGAAAACCAAATAAATCTGCATCATACATTAGTCAGCGACTGCCATGGTTTCTAAATATCAGCATTGATCAGAGAAAAACCCACATAGGTCGACCTCTAGTTGGGACACTGGGACAATTTATTTATTAAAATAAATTATTTATTTATTAAAATAAATAAAATGATGATTTGCAAATCTCAGAAGTCCATATCCCATTTACAAAAAACCTTTCATCAAATTAAAATTGAGGATATATACCAAAAATAAGGTAATTTTAAACTTATTAGCTGCAACATGTCTAAAAAGATTAGGAACAGTCCCATGTTTACCATTGTCAAGCCAAAAATCATTTCAACCTATAGCTGATACAGTACACAATGTAATGAGACAACGTTTCTCCAGAACCCTGGTGCTACATAAAACAACATAAAGCAACATAGAGCTACAAGAAAACTGAGCTAAGGACTAAAGTAAGTTGTCCTCGCCACATAAAGTGCATCGTATGCAACTTGGTGCAAGACAAACAGTGTAGGACAAAACACATAATAGCCCCGCCAGTAAAACTCCTGTATGTTATACAGTACAATGTGCAAAAGAGAACTGTATACAAGAGTGTACTTGTACATAAACACAAAATGTAAACACAAAAGGTTGTGCAAAACAGCACGAGCAGTAGTTAGATGAATGTGTAAAAACAGCATGTAGACATGTAGGTATGATAAAATAATAATATGGGTTGCATTGTGTAGCAGTCTGTATACATCTGTGAGAATGAGAACTGAGAGGAAGTGTTGAGAGAGGAATGTTGTTCTATATGTGTCTGATACAGGATTCTAGCTGCTCAACAGTTCTGGGTGTCCTTTGTTATGTTTTTTTGTTTCATGCAGTATACTCATCATTCAGTATTGGTTTGTGCCCTTGTCTCTTATGCAAAGAGATTTCTCCAGATTCTTTGACACATTTCATGCTGTTATTTTCTGTATTTAATGAGATATTAATCTGTTTTGCAATTTTATGTTGAACATTTATTCTGAAATTCTTCCAAATTTGTAGACACAGACTTTCACAGATTGGTAAAGCTCTGCTGATCTTTAATTCTGAGAGCCTTTGTCTCTATAAGATATAGTATTTATTCCCAATATGACCTGTTTTCAAATAACCTAATTAAACTTATGTAAATGTAACTCTTACTTTCTCTAGACTTTTAGTTGCCCATTCCCAGCTATTTTTGAGACCTGTTGCAGCCATCAAATTCAAAACCTTTCTTTCCCCCTTAAAATGGTGCATTTCCTCAGTTTAAACGATTTTTTTTTGTTGTTGTTCTATTATAAATAAAATATGGGTGCTGTTGTCCCATACACACTGTACTGCGGTGTTTAAAGGCTATAGCATTTTTATTTAAAATTACCTTTGCACTTTATGCTAGAATTCTCAGATCCCCAGTTCTCAGTGGGTTTGGTTAATCAAACTAAATGTGTGAATTCTTTCATATGGGTAAATGTCTTGGGAGGGTCATGGCACCAGTGTCCTGCTTAGCTAGCTTCTGTGGAGATTGCTCTGAGCTGGGAAGTTGTGAAAACTTGAAAGCTGTTTAACTTTAAAAGCAGAACACAGAGAGACACAGCAGCACTCATTACATTACTTCAGATGTTTATGAAAGTATTTTGATAGCATTACAAAGAAAGCAAAAGCACTGATAGGGAAGCAGTGCTATCAGATAATTTAAAAGGAAATAAAAAAGGAATCTACAGAAAATTTACATCTGAACAGTTTTCTAGTTTAAAGATTATACAGTCAGTAATGGATAATAAATGGTGCATATAAACCTCTGTAGTGCCTGTGACATGTACAGTAATATGTGGTGGCATGAAAGGGAAAGAAACTGGGAAGCGAGTGAAAGAGGGCACACTAGACACAAAGGGACAGAGTATTTTACTGCTCTTTGGTTTGACTGATTTACATTAGTTACATACCTTTTATTCTGAGCTTTTATTCCCCCGTGTCCTTTCTCTGTTTTCACTCTCTCTGTTTGGTGTCCTGGTGATGGTGTGGATTCTGGCACTCAGTAAAGAGCCTGGGGGATGACACCAGTATATGCGTAGATTCCACAAGTGTGTGTGTGTGTGTGTGTGTGTGTGTGTGTGTGTGTGTGTGTGTGTATTTATCTCTATATTATTTTATTTGTTGTGTGGCTGACTCTTTTCGTTTCTATTTTTCTGTACTTTTCTGTAAGTTTCTGTACTCTGTGTGTGTGTATATATGTATGTATGTGTGTGTGTGTGTGTGTGCGCGCCCCCCCCCCCCCCCCTTTTTTTTTTTTTTTTTCCCCTCCTTTATTCTATTTATACATCTGGTTTTCTATCTGGTTTTCTTTGTGACTCTGTGTGTGTGGTAGTTACACTTTGTGTGTCTGTTTTTCTCTTTCTCTCTGTCTCTCTCTGCCCCCCCCCCCCCCCCCCCCTCTCTCTCTCTCTCTCTCTCTCTCTCTCTCTCTCTCTCTCTGTGTGTCCATGTATTTTTGTGCATGTTTGTGTGTCTCTGCGTTTGGCAATCTCATGCGTGTTTCTCTCTAGATGTCGCCTACACCCTACTGCTTTAGAAATCTAACATCACGACTAGCAAATGTGACGCAATATTTAAAATTAATGCCACATATTTTACCACAGCACCATTAAAACATTCTTCCCCAAGTAGTTTTTTCCTCACTTTCCAAAATGGTCTACTCCTCCTCATGTACATCTGTCATAGCTTTGAGAATCTCTTGACCATATAAACATACATGATATTAGACCTGTAGACCTTTTTCAAACTTGCTGCGTTGGCTCACATTGCAAGTGTCATGAATTTGGGTTAAAATTATAGTCATTATTATAGTCAAAGTTCTGAATCTGAGGATGATATGGCAGCACACAGACAAAAAAATAAAAGCAGAAAGTGTGTAATTTAAATCAGTGAGCTGGGTTTTTTTCACACCTTGTGAGATTCCTGTCAGTTTGCAGCCATAAACAGCATCGCTGAGGCTGTGTTTACATCTTTTCTTCCCTCTGTAAGGGTTTAGTTTAATGACTGACTAGGTGGAGCTGCTTCCTGTTTAAGCCAAAGAGGAAAATTAGGATAAAGTAAACAAGTAGATTCTACAGAAGGGAAGACTTTTTATATACTGGATATCGAGTGTTTTTGCAAATTGTAGCATTTTGTAAAAAAAAACAATTGAGTAAACATTTTTTTAAACATTTCAATTTTTACATTTAATATATAGCAACCAGCTTAAAACAACATAAGATATTGTTGTCACATGCTGGTAGTGGCAAGTCATTTCCAGATATTTCTGCAGCTCTTTAATGTTGGACAGCTCATGGCAGCCTCAATGATAAGTTGTCGTGTTGTGCTTTCATCAATATTTGAGGGACATCCTGTTTTTGTTATTGTCACCATGGTGCTCGATACAATACGTAGCCTTCATATTGTTCTATAGTACATCTAATGCAATTAGAATTATTTTGTGCCACTCTCCTGATTAATATCATCTGACAATGAGATACTGTATATGCTTCATAAGCTTTCATTGGAAGGAAATGCAAAACTCTCATTTTTAGTCATTGATGGCAGGCATAATAAACGCACACCTGATAATTACTTTTAAGCACTAGAACCACTTGGGTGGTTTGTCCTGAGCACAGCTACATGCCCCCATTATTAAGGGCTGTGAATATTTATGCAACCAGGTGTTTGTAAAACACAAATTTTTTTATATATGTATATCCACTGTTGTTGATGGTAAAACAAGTAGAAAATTACTTGCCATTTTAATCTTCATGTACACATGGTTTGTAGTTTCAGAAATTCCAGATCAGAATGATAAATAATTCTGTGTTTTTCCAGACTGCATTATGCCCAGCCGAACAGGCACCTGTAAGTGGTTTTATTGACAGGAAGTGATGCTTTTGCAGCATGGTAGAGGTTGTAGTTTGTGACTTTTAAGTATATAAATAATATTTTTTATTATAACATCTAGGTGATTCGATGTATGTGCGTGCACTTTTGGAATTTCATACTTTTTTAAAGGGATTTATATATTTTTTTTTCTGTAGAGTCACTTCAAAAGGATCAGCAAAAAAAAAAAATTAATTCTTATATACCCAAATCCGATGATGCAATACAGCCAAAAGAGAATGAATTCCTGGCGAAGTTGAATACTTTCTGGAGGCACTGTACATGTCTGATGTTTGCTAAGTGGAACATGGAGAAAAAAAGGGCTGAATTACTAAAGATGACTAGAGATTAAATAGGTCTGCAACAAAATGTCAAATGTGACACTTTACAGTTATTTCTAAAAGCCATGATAGTAATTGATTAAAATAATGATCAAAAACGAGTGATTAAAAAAGCCTGTATTTTAAACACTGTTTCCATTTTCGTGTCATTGTCACGTAAGCAGTCTCCGAGTGAGTTAACAGCTTTATTTAATGTGCAGGCAGACATCTACAAACCGAGATCTAAAACCAGACACAGGTTCGGGCGATCGGCTCTACACAAGACTAAAGCAAAACAAGAACGCGAATGTGAAACCAAAACAAGATCAAGAACAAGGAATAAAAAAAATGGAGATAAGACGTGGTATAGACAGAGGGGGACAAAATACTAAAGAATACATTGTTTAAAGGAGATGGATACACAACCAATTACTTGATGCGGGGGACGGGACATAAACCGTAAAAAACATAACACACATGGCAGAGCATAAACATTAAAGCGGTAAGCAGTTTCCTACACATGTCATGAGCGAATCTTAAACCAGTTGGCACAGACTCATTCAGACAATTTCTTCTGGGGACATTAGTGAATGAACTGTGTAATTTTATTTATTTGTTTATTTAAATACATGGTGTGTCTCTTGGGAAAGCTGTTTGAATAGAGTCTTCTTTAGCACATGCTAGAAGGTTCTTGGAAAGTTAGTAGACATGCACACTTTCAGTACCTGAGAAATGTGGAATTCAAGTGCCTAAAGGCTGACTCAGTGATTTGCTGTATTTTTATGATTGTTATAGTGACTGTTGGTATTCTGTTACTCATTAATTAGGGGTCAAGCACCTAATCTGCTTTTTCTTATCTTCATGTTATTAGGGGGTGAACACAAAATGTGCTGTAGCCATATTGTTGTTTGTGTTCATATTATTATTATTATTATTATCATCATCATTATTTGCTTGATGAATATGGCAGCCCTTGAATTGTGCTGTAAGATGTGAAATCTGGCTTGCTGCTTGGCCATATTGCCATAAGTCAATTGACTTATGTCACTATGGATCACATGTTCAAGGTAAAATTCTGCCTATAACTTTTACATCATTTGATGACTGATTAAAGATCCCTTGTTCAAAACTAGGGTTTTTTTTTTTTTGACCGATATAAATCTATATATTAGAGTTTTCACACTGCCAATTTCTGGTTCAGTCTTAACCAGTTGCCTCAGATAAACTTCACACTATTCCTGACGAAAGTTATGAAAAGGTTTTTGATATTCAAAAGTGTTGGTCTGTAACGTGCAAAACAAATTTGCTGGCGAAGCTGCAAAACAGGAAATAAGGCCTATTTTGATGATCGCTTGAAGATTCATGTGAATCTTGAGAATTCTAATTAGGACCTCACCCCCAGGGGCTCGGTGATGAGGGAAAATTTGGTCTAGCATCATATTTCATGTTGTCCCTGATGCCCCTGTAAGATTTAAAGGTTGGCTAATGTAAATAAATATTATAAACGTCTTGGTTTCAAACGTGTCCCTCAATAAAAAAATATTTACTCTTCAACCCATGTACAACGGTATATTCAATCATGTTCTATAGGATTACAATGCCTTTCCTGCTAGAACTTACAACACACACCAAACCTTAAAACCTGATATTTACATTTTTGTGTCATTGGTGTATTTTTGTTTCACTACTTGACACCATTACAGTCATAAAGAATAGGATCATATATACTGACAGTACATTGTTTAAACAAGAGCTGTAACTAATGATTATTTAGATAATCGATTAATCAGACAATTGTATTTTTTATGGCTTAAGTGGAGGATTTTTCCCCTTAATTAGATGTTTTGTATATGTTTTTGTATTTTATTATAACTGTATATAAACATGTATTTAAAAATACAAAAGCCACAAATTGAGTTTAACTATCTTTAATTTTTGTACTTTATAAATTTTATAGTGGCTGCTTGTGGAACAGTGCATGGGGGATTTCTCCTTCAACCAATTCACTCATGCTGGGTTGTTTCTTTCTGTAAAAAACATAAACAAAACAAAAAAAACACAGCATTTGTGTATGCAAGGTGACGCAATTTGTGTAAATCAACTTTTGTATTGTTTTTTTATTATAATTGCAGATGGCAATTTAACAATCATGCTTAAAAATCTATAAAATATAAATTTATTTTGACAATTTTTGTTAAAGAAATACAGACATTTAGTTCAAGCATCTAAAATATACTATAAATGTAATTTTGTATAATAATTCATTGATTATATGCATGAATTAAATATGCAAACATTGAACAGAAGCATTTAAATTTATATTAAAGCCACAGTACATGACGTTTGAAAACGGATAGTTGAAGTAGACAAATGCTATAAAAAGAGAATGGAACAGAGAAACGCAGCGAGCTAACAGGTGTGGCTAATTGGTGTACAAATGCATAAAGATTTGCTGAAAACCACAACAGTGACAAAAAAATAATCGTTTATTGCTGTTATTTGCTGCGTTTAGATTTAGTGTTTGTTCGCACTGTCTAACTGATTCCGTAACCTGATGCTTGCAAGGCACGACAGAGCAGATCCAGTGCGACTGTCCCGAAGTTACAAACAAACGGTTTACACACTAGTGCTTCATTAAAAACTACACCATTTTTTATGAGGATTATACAGTTTTTGCTCATCGTGCTGATGTTTCGCTTTCATCCGTGACTTGGGACACACAATTTTTCCTGCTGCCACTTGACCTGTACTCTCTGGCATTTCGCAAGCGGCTTGTGTTATCTTATAGTCACGCTTACCCGTAACTTTAGCAGCCCAAATAATTGATAACGACAATGAATTGCATTGTAGATTATTATCGATTTTATTGATTAGTTGTTCCAGCCTTAATTTAAACTGTACTTAAAAAAGTGAACAGTATACTGCCAAAACTGTACCATTAACAACAAAACTATCATTTTAGAATCGTTTTACAAGCGCTGAAACGACTTTAGTCAGTAAAATAATCAGAAAAAGCTTTCCTAGCTTTTTTAACTGCTTGACCTGAAATCTTTGCCGTGGGATTTGTCGGAGACTGCCGCTCTCAAATCCTGTATTTTTTTTATTTAATTATTTTCTGCAGTGAACCATGGCAGGCCTTGACTTTGATGGTGAACTTGCCCAAAAAAAGCATGTGGTCTTATCATGTGAAATTTCTGTTGATGACTAGTGTTGGGGGAAGAAAAATCAATGTTGTTATTTGACCCCAAGGTGGTGTTATATGGTGCTTTACCCTTCAGTAGCTACTTGCAATTATGTTAGGATTTCTGATTCTGCTTCTTTAAAGGCTCATAGGATTGAACAGATGTGTTCTTTTGTTTTTGTCCAAAGGGGAAAGATTAGAGAGACATTTATGTATTAACGCATCTTTGTCTTTTCTGTTTTTGCTCTTGTCCTGCACAGGCATTAGCAGCTAACCCAGGAGCTGGCTTTGCAGTGGCGGAGCCTCAAGTGGCCATGTATTGTGGGAAACTCAACATGCACGTCAACACGCAGACAGGTCAATGGGAGCCGGACCCTTCTGGGACCAAGAGCTGCATTAAAAACAAGGAGGGTGTGCTGGAATACTGTCAGGAGGTGAGTTAGTTGTTCAGGATTAATGCTCTGTAGAAATACTACTATAACAGGGAGTGCTGGAAGAAAGTCTCTGCCCGTTCTTTTATGCAGTGTAAATTGGGTTTGTTAAGCATACATATTATCTTGAGTTGCCACAACAGGTTGGCACACCTTTTTATCTATCTCTCTATCTCTCTATCTTTCTATACATAATAAACAGTCACACTGATTGGTAAAGTTCTCTGGCATAGGATAGTCATCGGGACAAAGGTTTTTATGCTATCTGGTTTTCAATTGCAATTTGTTTTTTTTCAGTAATATTAGATGATGAGATGATAGTGGGGGATCAGCTGTTTATTTCGGCTATAATATAGGTAAAATCAGAAACCAACTTGCCTCACAAATGTTACACAAAAAACAACCAGGATGTAATCTTAAAAATAAAAATATAAATTGTATTCGTTGTCTAAATGTTTTGGTATAATCAAAAGGACACACTAGAAGCTGCACTGCTTTACAAAACACATTACACATTAGGGTGGTAACAGTCACTCTGCTGCACCTATTGCACAATCACGATGTGCTTTATTTTTGTACGACAGCACATTCTGTCGTGTTAAACCTTGCTTGGTGTACATTATATGGCTTTTTATTGTGAACCTTTTTGTGGCGTTTCACAAAAGGAAATGTTGTATGCCGGTTCTTCTCGAATCAGGACGTGTCTAGAAAGGGTCAGGCATGCCTCATTGACCGCTGATGATGTTAAAATGTTTCTCTCGCTTTTTTCTGATAGATGTACCCTAAACTGGAAATCACAAATGTTCTGGAAGCCAACCAACCAGTCAAGATTGAGAACTGGTGCAGGAAAGGAAAGAAACAGTGCAAGTCTCAAGCTCACACTGTGGTCCCATACAAATGCTTGGGTAAGTCAATATAAATAGTAAATATATAATTGTATTGCTACAGTTATTAAATGCATATTATTATATACTTCTTCACCAACTTCTAAACCAAAAAGTTAGATTAATCAATAATGCACGGCAAGTTCGGGCAAGTTCGGTTGTGCTTTGACAACCTTATACAATAGGCCTTATTTTTCACATTTTGACAAAATATTAAGGCTCATGGTTTAAGTTGAATTCTTATTATGGCTTCATTTAACAAAGGTGTTTTTAATAAAAAAAAAATAAAAAAAAACCATTAAAAAAAAAAACCATAGAGTGCTACAATCATCCATCCATCCACCCATCCATCTATCTATTTATTTTTAGCCAGCCAATCACATTGTTCTTTGAGAACTTTGGGCTTTATCAGGACTTTACAAAACAGCTTGCTGATAACTAGCTTCAATTCAAGTCTTTTATGACTATATTTATTATTAGGTGATTACCCTATTGTTGTTCAACCCTTCTCTCTTCGTTTGTTGGCTAGGGTGATGGTGACGGTATGTATATGGTTCACCCCATAGAACTATTTGGCAAAAAGTTGTAAAATTTGGCACACAACTTAGGGAGGGTCTAAGGAACATTCTTACCAGATACGGGTCAAGTGCTGCCAACTCTCATTACATTGGGTCAAATTTGATACTCTCCATCCCGAGGCATCCTGAGGTTAGGCTAGCTCCAGTCACGTCCCACCTCATGAAGATTATGAACCTTTGAAGAAGTAGATGCCAAACTTGCAAACATCTCGTACCATCTAGAGACGTACCAATGCCAATTGGATCCCACTGTGTGTTCAAAGGCTCTGGCATGGAGAAGCTGATGCTGGATCTGTGATGATCTCAAATGTTGCACTATTTTATGAGTTGCTCAGTAGCTCCTAGTTTTTATAACCATAATGACTATATAAGACTGCAGAAAGAACATTACTTATAATCTTATAGTCTAGTACTCATGTTAGTTCTCACTCTCCAGTGTTCTGTATTGTTAAAAGATTTATGATCAAACTCTTGATGTCACCCAAATGAGGATGGGTTCCCCTTTTGAGTCTGGTTTCTCTCAAGGTTTCTTCCTCATAAAATCTAGGGGAGTTTTTCCTTGCCACAGTCGCAATGGCTGCTCATCAGGGATTAATACACACCGTTTAACTTGACTGTTGATTTCTGTAAAGCTGCTTTGAGACAATGTCTGTTGTGAAAAGTGCTATAGAAATAAACCTGACCTTACTTGAAGTATATTTATGACGATCATTTTGCCCATCATTTAAAAGACAAACATCCCTGGATTTTCTTGTTTGAGCCAAGTTCAGTATATCATATATTACATAATTAGAATGTTCTCTATCTGAAAACTTTTTCAGTAAAATATTGTAGTCTTTTTTTTTTTTTTTTATCATTTTTTTTATCATCTAACATCTTCAGAGTAAGCGTCCCTGAAGTTATCAAACACTTATCAAGGCTGTGTTTTAACGATGACTATGCTCACTGACATCTTCAGGACTATGACCTGAGACTATGCACCAAAATATGTTTGCATCAAACTGCCATTTCTCCTCCATTTTTAACCAGCCTTCACAAACAATGCATCATATTATTGTGAACAAAGTCTGGAGGGAAAAAAAAAAGAGAAAATGTAAATCATTTTTAGAGAACATGTTGCAAAATGTGAAAAAAACAAAATGTGCAGGTGTGTCTCAGCAATGCATGACTACACTTCAATTAGTTATAGTAAAATAATTATAAACTTCAAAAGTATCCACATGATAAAAATACCTTGTCCTTCATCTGTACTCTTTTCTTGATCGATTTTCTCTGATCGATTGAGTTGTGGTGCTGGAGAGCGGAAAAATACGATAGTGCTAACTATGGACTGTGAAATGGTCTGACACTTAGAGGCTACATAAAATGCCCATTTGGTTTTGTGTGTGTGTGTATGTATGTATGTGTGTGTGAGAGGAATTGACACTGCATCAGTTGGGTTTTAAAGTGTGATTGACTAGTGCTGCTCAACTTTTTGCCACACGTACACATCCATTCACAATTTAAATGATGAGTCTTGGAGTGCTTACTGGGTATTCTACCACATGGTCTCTTGTCTAGCCTTCAACCTGCAACTGCTGTGGACAATTTTCCTCAATGAACAGTATATACACCTTCAATTTCATACAGGATCCTTTGATTTAAAGCTCTTATAATTCCTATACTCTAGTTAGCATTTTTGACACTTTTCCCTATGTCATTCGATAACCTGGACATGGACAAATCTGAATTTATCTAAATGCTTGAAGCTCTTTATTAGTAGCTCGGCAAAGATGCAATGGGTTCATCAGAATACTTATTGAACACAAATCGGCAAACACGTTAGAAGCTTAATAAAATAGTGAATATTTTGAATGGGTTGAAATTTTAATTTGACTACGTGTGCATACATGCATTAGTGTTGTGGAATGTGATTCTGTCTGTTGCATGCGAGTAAAGGGCATGCTCATGCTTGGTTGGAGATAAAAGTGGAAGTGATTTTGCTTGTGCACATCCCAGGGAGTATCTTAGGCTGGGTCACGTGGTCCGAGGCATACTGTGCTGGAGAGGTGCAGATATCGACATCTTTTGACACAGGAGCATGATTCGTAAGATGAGGAATGACGTGTCTCAACAGGATTTATGTGAATTCATTTATCCTCTGTAAACAAAAGTTGAGATCTTGATTTGAAGTGCACAGAAGGTCATGGTTGCTTTATGTGTTCTTTTAACCATTAAGGAGATGGTTGGATTAAACTTGCTAGTGAAAATAAAGATAAGGATGAGGGGAAGGATGAATGCAAACTGGTAGAATAGAGGCTAGTCTTGGACACAAGTGCACACAAAGAAATTGAATTCTTCCTTCGCAATCATGCCTGATAGTTGGTTTGGGGCATTCTTTTTTTTTTTCTTTCATGGTGCTGTGCATAATGATGGAACATCTTCATTTTGGCCTTTGTGGTCTTTATGTTGTATAAAGAATTTCTTGTCTTCAGCATGTAGACACATACCAGAGTGCTAAAAAATACCACACTGCTGAAAGCTCTGCTTTTATAGAGGTAGTCAGACCTTCTTTCTTGATGTTTTGCATTTTTAAATCTCTTGTGGCCATTAGTCATCACCTAAGGTTATTTGTTTGTTTCTAGAAGTTGATGAGGACAAAATGTTAGCAGGAGGTTTTCTTTTCTTTTCCTTTTGACTGTAGCTCTACTATGGAGCTATCTAGTTGTTTTTGGCCATCCTATCCTTAAGCACCTGGTAGTAAAGAAATGCCCCCAAAATATTTAGCAGTGTCTAGCGTAGAATTTCTGCTGAGATGTAGTGAGCCTTTCTGTTTACAGTACTACAGAAGAACTGTATCTCGGTTGGCACTGTTGCTTATCATGGAGGTCATAATGACAAAAAAATCCATAAAAGCATAGTGAGGAGAAAACCTCTTCTGAAGGATCTGCTTATAGTGTTGTGAGAGAGATTCACCAAACCAACATACTCAAAATATAAAATGTAGCTTTCAGAAGGGGTTCCACAAACTTATCGAATTAAACATTTAGGAAATAAAAGCATTTTTTAAAAGGGCAGTTCATTTTCCCCTGGCAAAACAAGCTGATTGATAAGATTCTTACCAAGAGATTCTAAGTGTTCAAATTGCATCTGACAGTTGTTCTTGGGACTACTGATGTATGTCACGGAAAAGCATTAAAAGTAAAAACAGACCTGTCAGAGATAGAAGAAATTTAAGAATTTGTTTAATTCTTAATTTTTTTGGCGCAACAACCAGCAGAGTCTAGAACACTCTGGAGGAGGCAGGTGAATCACTGTCAAAGTCAACAATCAAAAAATGCCTTCATGACATGAACTTATAAAGAGTTAATTTTAAGATGCACACTGGTAACACTCATGGGCAGGAAGGACAGATTAGTCTTGCTGAAGAACCTCTAAAAAGCCTTCTTAGTTCTGGAATAAGAATTTTGACCAATAAATCCAAGATTGACCTGTGCAGGACCGATGAATAGAGAAGATTATGAATAAGGAAAGGAAGAGCTTATGAACCAAAACATACATAACCCGTAAAACACGGAGAAGGCAGTGCTATAGCCTGGGGTTATTTAGCTGTTGTTGAAATCTTGTTTGATAATTTCAAACCCATTGTAATGGTGTACATCGACAAAAATTACAAAGCTTGTATAACTGTCTAAATACTTATTAACCCTCCTGTGAATGGAAGAGCAGCAAGTCTAGTTCAATCTAATAGTAAAGTTGCATGGTTACAACCAACTAAGAGTTTGGGGAAAAAGACCTATAGAACTGTGGTGTCCAAAGTCTCAGCCCAGGGCTAAATGTTTTCTATAGACATTAACGGCCCCTGCAGCTTCTCTCTTAATAACCATTTTTTTCCTTGTACTACACCTGCAGATTGATTCAATGAATGATTCTAAGTTTAGAGGATCTGGTAACTGCTATAAATAGAAGAACCTTTTGTAAAAAAAATAAATAAAATGAAAATAAAATAAATTTTTTTTGGCTTTATTGCATTCAGTCATTTAAATGGAGGGACCACTTATAATAAATGCTGGAATTTCCACACTGTTCTCTCGATTTGGATGCAGGTATTCTCAAATTTCAGCTAAAATTACCTACCTTGTGCTCTTAGATTACTTGAAACGGCAATATATCGGCTCTAAACTGGCTCTCTTTGAAACAAGTTGCTATAGACCGAAAATCTTCTTTTGACAGTATTAAAGATGTGAGAAAAGATACATTTAAGCTATAACCTTACCTAAATTTCACTTTTGCGTGGAAACTTCCACTTTGAAGAGTTGGATTTTGGCATGATACAGTCTACTTTTACTTCAAATCAAATTTACATAATTCTGCCACCCCTGCTTTTTTTCTTCCACCCCTGCTTTTTTAGGTGTGAGCATTTTGTGTGTGTGTGTGTGTGTGTGTGTGTGTGTGTGTGTGTGTGTGTGTGTATTTGGAGGGACAGAGGAAGAATTTTCTTTCCCTCAACAGTCTCATTTTCCAAAGCACCATCTCTCCCCCTCACTCTCCTCCCTCTCTCTTTGTTTGGCCAGCAGAGAGCATCTATTCCTTTGTGTTTCCTGTCTACATCTTTATATCTCCATATCTCATCTCTCATCATCTTTTACCTTGAGAGGTGACACACTGTCTCTTCTCTAGAAATGTCTGAAGGTTTCTCAGCACCTGAAGGGTAATTACACTGGTTTGTGCCTGACTCTAATAGTTTTCACTACAAAACACTAAAATTTCACTAAAATTTGGAAGATTATTTTTCACATGATTGATAGCTAGTGATAGCCAGAAATGTTCACCAACAAAATAAATGGTCCATTATGCAAAGAAAAGCACAACAAAACCCTGCAGTTATACTTATGAGTCACACTTTGATGGTTTGTTGTGCTACCAAAATGATGTGCTATTACAGCAGAAGCTGTAGTGTTTTATTACACTTATGCCATTGTGATGTGATCATGACATCCTTCTGAAGTGTTAAATGGTAAGTTTAAATGTAGGTACATTTTACATTTTCTAAAGGAACAATACTATAGACATGAAACTATATTTTAGAATAGTCAATGTGCAGCTTGTTTAACAGTACAGGTTTACTGTCCTCTGAAAATAACTCAACATACAGCCATTATTGTCTAATTAGCTGGCAACAAAAGTGAGTACATCTTTAGTGAACTCAAAAATAGGTTCAAAGTGTAAATATTTTGTGTGAGCATTGTTATCTAACACTGCCTTAATTATCCTGGGAATGGAATTCACCAGAGCTGCACAGGTTGTTGTTGGGAACCTTCCACCTCTATAATGACATGTTAAGATATATATATATATATATATATAATATATATATAATACATTTCTTATGGTGTATGTTTGCAGTTGGAGATTTTGTGAGCGATGTGCTCCTCGTGCCAGCAAAGTGTCACTTCTTTCATAAGGAGCGCATGGACAAGTGTCTCAATCATCAGCAGTGGCAAGGGGAAGCAAAGGAGGTAAGCTGAGGAAAATGTTTTAATGGTTATATAGCTTTTACCACTCTGTATCCTTTTTTCTCTCTACAGACAACAGATACACTAAAATCCTCACATTTGCGCTTAAAGATCTGTTTAGCTGCTAATTCCTAGACCTCTCATGTTACAGGTTTCTGAAACACAAGCAGTACAATCTTATAAATGCAACATACAAAACCAGTGCAGGTTACTAATTCCACTTTTACTGCTACAGGGTTAGTCCTAGCTTCATTATTTTATTTTATTGTTTTACATTTAAATACACCTCACTGTCACTGGGGAGTAGAAATGTAGATATTTACATACATATACTATATGGACAAAAGTATTGGAAGCCATGTTTTTCTCCAAATTATTACCAAAATGTTGGAGACACACAATTTTTATTAAGATTTATGTAATTTGGCAGACGACTTTATCCACAGCGACTGACAGTTACCTGGTTATGCAGCTAAGCAATTGAGGGTTAAGGGTTTTGCACAAGGATCCAGCAGTGGCATCTTAGTGGAATTGGGATTTGAACCCATGACCTTCCAATCTGAAGTTCAACCTGAAGGGTTTTGTTTCTCATATTAGCTTTTCCCTTTGTCATACCCACCTTCAGTAAAGTGTTAAGTGTGAGTGTACCAGTGAATGAGTGTAATGTTTTCTTATTCACTCTTTTTTAAGCTCTTTCCGTTTGTATATTCTTCTCTCAGGCTTGCTTGAAGGCGAACATGGTGCTGCACAGCTACGGCATGCTGCTACCCTGTGGTGTGGACAAGTTCTATGGCACGGAATATGTTTGTTGCCTGTCCTCTCCTGCTCAGGAGCCTACTCCAACTGCCATTGCTCCTCAGGAGAAAGACACAGATGATGATGAGGATGATGATGGTTTTGCTGAGGATTATGATGGTGACAAGGTGCAGGATGATGATGATGAGGATGACAATGATGAGGAGGACGATGTAGTAGTAGAGGAAAGGTGATAATTTTCTAATTCTTTTCTAGTGTGTGTAGATTTTCTAAATATCCTTGAATTTAGCATTGAAAGGACATAATAAGCAAAGGTGAAAGTTTGTTGTTCAGTATGAGATACTGCATATCACAAATTATGCTAGAGAGTCTGTGGCATTTGTAAGTCAAACCCGAAACCACAAGAAATTTTTTCTAGTCATTTGTGAGACAATCAGATTTTGTTGCACTTTCATTATTTTCCCAATGTTGTTTTGATTTGACATGAAAACACTTTTTTTATTGCCAGAACATTTACAGTGATGTTTAATAGATATTAATGCAAAAATCACAAGCATACATGAGAATATATTCACTTACTTCTCTTTTACGTCTCATATTTATCATTATCCAGCAACATTCAACGTAATACTGATAAGAAATCCATTGTAGTAGTAGTAGTGGTGAAGGCTTTGGTGCATTGGGACTCCGAGCCCCAGAATGCAGTGTAGCTATATGATGCAGTTAAAAGTAGACTTGCTTGAATAGTTATCGATCTATGAAATGATGAGTGCAGTGACTGTGACTTTAGCGGTACGTCCCAGATGAGGTGAAGGCTTGACAGCCTGAAGCACTAAATATTAATGGTCATTTCAGGAAACATAAATAAAGAGGAAATAGGATGATAAAAGGACTTTAAAGTTTAGAATTTAATAAAACAAAAAAGTTATGGTATTGGATGATACTGAACATCATGTTAAACACAAAAAAATAATAGTTGGCAGGGTGGCTTTTTCTTACTTTTTCACCTACTTTTCTCCTTTTCCCCCGTTTTTATATTTTATTTTCTACTCTTTGTCTTCACCTTTTCATGCCGGCCAACCCCCCATTGCCCTCTGTAGTCTTTATTTGTATTATTTATGCCAATATTGCTGATTCAAACAAACTGAAACATTTTATCCTCCTCACAGTGAGCCAGTAATTGATGAACAGCCAACTCAGAAGGAAGATGAAGATAAGAATGTGGATTACCAGGGAGATGACGACGTTGACCAGTACCACTACGTGTATGAAGATGAAGATGAGGACCGAGAGAGTGAAGAGAAAGACGGAAAGAAAGACAAGGACATGGTTGTTGAGAGCCAGGACAATGACATGTCTTATCAGGAGATTAAAGGTTAGTTACAACCATCTGGGTGTTTGGTTATTATTTAGTAGTAAATACACTGTAATGACTGAGAGATGTTGATTAAGTTGGTATAAATATGTATTGGTGCAATGTAGTACACTAACTGTTTTCCCCGTGTTAGCTGTCTGCTCCATGGATGCGGAGACAGGCCCGTGCCGTGCCTCTATGCCCCGCTGGCACTTTGACATTCACCATAAAAAGTGTGTGCGCTTCATCTATGGAGGTTGTGCTGGCAACCGCAACAACTTTGAGTCTGAGGAGTACTGCATGGCCGTGTGCAAAAGCCTGAGTAAGTTTCAGCAAGGACTCAACCTCAACCTTTTCAGTCAGTATTACTTCATGCACCTAAACAGACTTTACAAATGAGTGCACAATAAATATCTGCTCAAATCCCCATAACTTCATTGTTTATCTAAATGGAATGTTTTTAACGTATATGGTTTGCTATCCTTGTGCCTCTCTGTGTTAATAATGTTTAAAGTTTATATAGAAAACACATTTTCAGCTTTCTGGAGTAAAACAAGCTTTCTGGTCATAAAAAACCATGTGTTTTGCACCTTAATGCTCATTAATAGTTGATTTACTCTGAGTAAGGAGGACATTTTATTTTTTTTTTGGAAGGAGAGAATTGGGTTTCTGTGCAAAAAGATAATATTTACCATTTCTTATCCAATCACATTAACAAGTGGGATTTTGCTGCACTAGTCATATTGAACTAAATTTAGCCAGGCAGAAAAGGAAATTCACTGAAGGATGGAGCTGGAGCAAGATGCATCTTCGAGGTATTATTTACTGTCTAATTCGTGCTAAATTAAGGAGTCTCACCTTATGAGCCAATAGAAAACAAAATGCCAGGAATGTGATGCTTTTGAAAGGTTTGAGGAGGCTGTTTTTGTTTATTATTGCTTTGTGCAAATCCTGAGGAAAATCGTGACCATTGCTAAGAAATGTGTTCGGAAAATTGTGGAAATTTGTGTCCACAGTTCTTCAGCAAATGTTGATTTTAGGCTATCCAAGAAATAATATACACAGCATGCACAAACTTGGGTAATTTGTAGGCAGTTCATGCAGGGACATAAGCGGGGCATTATGGTGAAGCTAGCAGGTCAAGGAGAGATGAGATGGATGTTTGGGGGGGTTACACAGATAAGTAAGTATACTCTTGTACTGTAAATGTTTATAAAGTTGTTCACTGTGTGTGCAAAGACTTAGGCATGTCTAGCAATGACTGCATAACTAAAAGGAAGAGCCAGAAGGAAGCACAGAGTGAGGTCGCCCAAGCGGCCAGCCACCCCACTGTCAACAAACCTGTGTGAATGGTTTGTGATGAGGGGTGACAGCATCCATGCATCACAGTTCACCGAAATACTCTATGCCCATGAAACTTTGAGATCTATTAACAAAACTTAAACACTTATTGGAAGGTTTATTTAATAATTTGGGCATACTTACTGTTCTAGGTGTATGGATACTATCCAAATACAAAAAGTTAAATAATCAGCAACTATCTTATCTACCTGCTTGTAGACTGCTTAATATTATTATTATACAAATCTGAATTCTGACATGAACAGGGATGCTGAAAGCTGGTTGCCTATAAATCAAAACATTTCTGCAGTTAAATATCATAATATAGTGTCAATTTGTATGTGTTTTTTCTTCCATATAAATTGTATGATATGTTGGGCACACGATTCCAACCTACTAATACCCCTAGTGATTTTCATGAAAGTTCAGATTTTTCTCGCTTTTGAAGATTTTCTTGTTCGAAGTTTAGTGGGGTTTAGGTAGGGCAAAAAAAAAAAAAAGAGAGAGAAAATCACAGAGGGGTCTTCTCCAGAATGGTTCCACAGTGTGTTAGTTTTATTTGTCTGTTGTCTTTTTTGCATGAACACCTCTACCAGCTTTTTAGGCATACGTTATTCTTTAGCTTTTTCTATGTTACAGCATGTCTGTCTGTCTGTCTGTGTGTCTCATTTCTCTTCCTAACTCCCTACTGACCTGTATCTCAGTAAGTGCACTTACCTTTGTGATATTTGTCTTTTTGGTTTTCCTGCTAAACAGTGTACTTCTATTCTCTGTCTCCCAAAGCACTGCCCTCCACTCCACAGCCCATGGATGATGTGGATGTGTACTTTGAGACTCCAGCTGATGATCAGGAACATAGTCGCTTCCAGAAGGCTAAAGAGCAGCTAGAGATTAGACACCACAACCGCATGGAGAGGGTGAGGAGAAAGGGGTAGTAGGGAAAGGGGGGAAAAAGAGAAAATGGATGGTGAAGTTCAATTTAAGAGAGAGGGAGAAAAAAAAAAATATGTATATATTATGTATAGTGGGGATTTAATTTTTTTTAGGTTTTCGGTTTCTATGCATTTGAGACCCCTCCTCCCCAAGCTGCTCACTTCTGTTCTGCTGCTTTGTTTCTCAGGTAAGGAAGGAATGGGAGGAAGCAGAGCTTCAGGCCAAAAATCTGCCCAAAGTAGACAGACAGACGTTGATCCAGGTAAATGCAGCTTCATGTTAGAAGACATCTATCCACTGAAGAGCAGAATTTGCACCCTGCAGAACTTACTGCATCTTCTAGTTATCTATGCACCAAAATACAACATTATTAGAAAGCATGAATTGCATATTCATCTCATTTTGATGCTGATTAAAAAAAGTTTGAAGACTTTGACAATGACCACCAAACAATATGTTTTACACATTTTAAACTTGTGTGAAGTAACAGCTATAAATATAGCTGCAGGTGGCGATCTGCAGGGTTCTACACTCCTTGCTAATATCTTCCCCAGTAGCCAGTTCTTGCAGAAATACTTAGAACTTATGAGGATAGCTTGATGCAAGCTGTGTGAAATGCTAAAAAAATGGTTTCTCCTGCTCATATCTCGTTGGCTTGTTTCTGAAGTTAATTAAGTGATAGAAAGTTTAGATATGGCTCACAAAGCATTTGGGTTTCTGAAAAGTAATAATTTTCTTATACTATACAAGTTCCTTGGGGAATGAAAAATAAATAAAGCAAGTGTTCTATAAATTAAATGTATTGCAGCTGAATTGAATTGAATGTTGACTCAGTGTACCTAATGTCCTACTCCACTCTGCCCTCAATTGCTACTGCACACTTTATATCATATTTATGAGCTGTGTTTGCGCTACAGTAACAGACACTTTCAGTATTAGATTTATGCAGGTCTATTAGATCTTAGCAACATGTCAGAAATGGAGAGATGCCGAACACATTCACTGCCAAGACAGTCTCTCTATTCTGTTCCTTTTTGCTGTTTCAGCAGTGTGAACCCCATTCTGCAATGCAAACCCAAAAGGTTGTCATCGCTAGTCTTATGTTATAACCAATCAGAAAACTTGTAAATGTGGGTGATACGTCAGCAAAAGCCAGAAAAGATTATTGCAATCCATTGTACTTTGTTGTTTGTTGTTTCTTTTACAGTCTTTTGTGTGTGTGTGTGCTTTCATTTTTATTTCTGTCCGTTTCAAACACTTCAAGTGCGTAAGGCATTTAAAATGTAATATTCCATTTGAATACTCAATTCCGATTAAATGGAAGGTGTGCATTCAATCCCGTGCACTGGGAGTTCCACTCAGTAATCATTGTTCATTTTTACTGACTTTGAAACAACTGTAAATATAGTAACATAGTCATAGTTGTATACTGAGTATGGCAATTGCTGTAAACATTTTCATAATGAGTGAAATGGATGACTTTGAGTGTCATGTGACTGATATGGTAAATATGATGTATAGGAAACTGATCATAATATAAGGGAGAAAAATCATGTAAAGTACATGGTCATGGATTATCCTTTACATAGCCATCTTGAGACAGAGGTTTTCGTTGGGAGTGATGAGAATGGACAGGATTAGAAAAGCGTTTATTAGAGGGACAGCGAATGTAGGATGTTTTGGGGACAAAGTGAGAGAGACTCGATTGAGATGGTTTGGACATGTGCAGAGGAGAGACATGGGGTATATCAGTAAAAAAAATGCTGAGGATGAAACCTCAAAGGAAGAGGAAGACCATGGATGAGGTTTATGGGTGTGGTGAGGGAAGACATGCAGGTAGTAGGCAGAGTGGAGAAGAAGAAAAAGCCATCGTGAGACACATACTAATTTTAGAACATGTTTAGGCAGTTAAGGTCAAGACCGTGACTCCAGCAGACCACAGACAGTTGACTGGTGCTTAATAAACATAACTTTTTACAATTATAAATGTTTGGTGTGGATTAAATGCTGAAATTGTAGAAATTGTTATTCGGTCCTGAGACAATTCATTGTCAAAGCATTATCACACCCTGTCTGTTTTAATAGAGATTTTAAAATGCCTCTGTTATACTGGATGTAAATAATATAAGATTTAGGAGCTTATGCAGAGATTGGCTAAACATGAACTCCCCTTGCAGCATTTCCAGGCTATGGTGGCATCTCTGGAGGAAGAGGCAGCCAGTGAGAAGCAGCAGCTGGTGGAGACTCACTTGGCTCGGGTGGAGGCCATGCTTAATGATCGTCGTCGTTTTGCCCTGGAGAACTACCTTGCTGCCCTGCAGGCTGACCCACCTAGGGTGAGCTTGCACGCGCACACACACACACACACACACACACACACACACACACACACACACACACCCCAGCTCACTCAGATAAACATCTGCTGTATGTTTTTAAATAGTAACCTGTAGCCAGAAGGTTTCTTTGTGCTCAAGCCTCACTGACCTATAAGGACCATTGAAGCTTAGCGAATACCTTCGGTACGTTTTTTTCCACAGTGTTAAGTAGTATAAAATATTCAACTTTATTTGGTTACTATTCTATGTCTACCTAGGGCTAGTTTAAAAAAAGAAAGATTATCTGAGCAGTAGTTACTCATAAAAACAAATCTATAAAATGAATGCAACTTTACATCATGTATTAAGGCTACACATTTTTGTCATATATGGTTTATTAAATCTTTTTACTACATAAATCAACACACCCAAAATCAAATGTGACTACCACATGTAACACAAATATGTATAAACTTTATTGCGCTGAAATCAGGTGTGATTGTGGTGGAATGGATTAAGCACATGGTGTATTACACTGTCATTTCATATACCATAATCAATATAACTTTTGTAGACATTGGAAAACTGACATTAGGTGATTGGTGCTTTGATGAACAATGTGATGATATGGACACTGAGGGTGCTTATGTATTTTCAGGAATAATATGACTATTATTTATTGGGGTCGACCGATTGATTACATAATCTATTAATCAGCCTGAATTTTTTTTTTTTCTCCAATTAATCAGTATTGGCCGATTGTGCAGCAATTTAGGCAGATTACCATGTGATGTTGTATGGTTTAGAAACAGTGGCATTGAGTAAAAGACAGGAGGTGGAGCTGGAGGTAGCAGAGCTGAAGATGTTGAGGCTTTTGTTGGGAGTGACGAGGATGGACAGGATTAGAAATGAGTTTATTAGAGGGACATCGCATGTAGGACGTTTTGGAGACAAAGTGAGGGAGGAGAAATTGAGATGGTTTGGACATAAGCAGAGGAGGGACATGGGGTATATTGGTAGAAGAATGCTGAGGATGGAGCCACCAGGAAGGAGGGAAAGAGGAAAGCCAAAGTAGAGGTTAATGGATGTGGTGAGAAAAAACATGCAGGTAGTTGGGTTGAAAGAGGCAGATGTAGAGGACAGGGGGTATGGAGACAGATGATCCGCTGTGGCGACCCCTAATGGGAGAAGCTAAAGAAAGAAGAAGAAGAAGACTAGGCAAGTGCCTCTGACCGAACAAACCGTGCCTTTTCGTTCTGCGCTTGCGTGAGAAAGCAGAATTTATACCAGCACGTGGCAGTAGTCTGTATTCCACATCGAAACAGGGAAACCGTTAGAGCTAGAGGTGTGAATATTTAGAGCAAACAGAGTTTTCACCAAAAATCTCCACCGTCATTACTAACAGTTCTGTGTAGTTTTTTAAATCATGTCTGCTAAGTTGCAAGGACGTGTGGCAAGAATGACGAGCTCCGCCGCATGCAGAACCTGTAGATAAGAGCCAACGGTGCGGAACACTGCGGAAATACTAAAGCCCACTGAAGCTGAAAACCCATCCGACATTGCTTAATCTATCTTTATATCTTTCATTGGTTAAATATGATGCTACTTTTGGAGAATAAAAAAAATAACATTTGGATAGAGAATGAGAATAACTTTGTAAAATGTAAAATAAATGTTTAGTTTTAGCAATTTTTTTTGTATCATGTCTTATTAATTAACTGTTAGATTCAATTTAATTTAATTTATTTTATTTGTGTAGCGCTTTTCACAATTAACATTCTCAAAGCAGCTTTACACATATAATCTAGTGATAAAAAATAAACATGTTCTTTTTAAATAAGTTTGATGATTAGATGAAGGTAAAAATAAATAAATCAGAAAACATCAGGGGAAAAAAAAAACGTCATCAAATATCGACCAGAGAAAACCCAATATCGGTCGACCTGTATTATTTATTGTTGAGAAAAATGAAAGCGTACTTGTGAATTTGTATAATTGCGTTGATTCATGCGTTTACTGTGGGGTGTATTTCAATTTTTTCTTCTTCCTGTTTTATAAAACTAATAATCCAGCATTTATGTTATATTAATCCCTCGTTGTTGTTTTTTTTTTACTAGCCACATCGTATACTGCAGGCTCTGAGGAGGTATGTTCATGCAGAGAATAAGGACCGGCAGCACACAATTCGTCACTATCAGCATGTGCTGTCTGTTGACCCTGAGAAAGCGACCCAGATGAAGTCCCAGGTACATACACAGACACAGCATTATTGTGTGTACTTTACTTCACTGTATATTTCTGTGTAAATAGTTTTATGTTTCAGCATTAGAAGTTTTACCTTTATACTTTTCATTTTGAAGGTTTATTAATTTATATTCTGTCCATTTATAGTACAGACCAATCGAACAGGTGTGTGTGTGTGTGTGTGTGTGTGTGTGTGTGTGTGTGAGGACGGATTAGTTTTTGTGCAGCTTTCGTTTAGCTTGGCTGTTTTTAGAGATTGGATTGGACTGGATTGGGTGGAACCTTTGAGTCAAAGCCAGAATCATACTTTGCATTCCAGTCTATCCTGAGCCCAAACCTGTTTTCTGGGAAAACAAGAGACATAAAGAGTGTGTAGCCCTAGTCCTGTGATGAGGATTGTGTAATTTGTCTCTTTTTTTTTTTTTTTTCTTTCTTCAGATTGTTCATTTGGCCTCAGATTAGTTTGAAATTAGTATTTATCTGCCAAATGTAATATTTTGTGTATAAACGTAACATTTGACTAGGCTTTTGAATTGAAGCTGGCTCGTACAATTGTGCTAGAGGATTTGGGATTTGTATAACGCTGTGCTTCTGTGACATTTGTAAGCACATATTTTAATAGATTAATCTCAGATAGAGTCTTAGTTTCCCTATTGCTTTTTATGTAGTCAACTGTGGCTTTTATTAATATTTGTAAAACTGTCCGTTTTAAAACTGGAAAAAAAGTCTAGTTTAGTGTTAAAGTGTGTTGTAAGCTGTTAGGAAATTGTCACTTTTTGATGGTGCATGTTCATCTGGGTGAAAAAATCAGCCCACAGTGGAAATGTTACACTCAAGTCTTCTTTATTATTGCACATATATGAGGGGGAAAATTTTGATTTTTATTAAAATAAATGCAAATGACAGGAAGTAGTTCAGTTTGCATGTTGCCACGTGCTGGGTGCTTAAGCTGCACATTTCAGCTTGTACACATTGCAGCCCAGTTATACCTGAAAATAGCTTTAGTCTATTAGGCCATTATTCAATTCATAGCTAATTGTCTCATTCTGTGCATGTATTTGTGTATGTGTTTGAGTGTGTGAGAGAGAAAGAGTCAGTTTAGGCAGGAGAGAGGGAGGGAGCGAGGGAGGGAGGGAGAACAGAATTTTGGACTCAACAAAGGAAATATGGAGATTTTGATCTTTTAGGATAAACATCACTGTCAGTGCCATCTGGTGTTAGATTTTAAGTATTGCATTCAAATGTAACTTAGGCTGCATTTTGATTTACCTCAGAAGTGGAAAGCCAGAGCTCATATTGATGTCATTTTCATCCGAAAATATAAAAATAAAACAAATCAGTATAGCGGCATGTTCATAGTTTGTTAGCAACTAGCTAGCTGTGATGAATGCTGCGTGAATTAATCTCACCTTTGAGTGCACATTTAGATGATATATAATTTAGAATTCTAAGCTGTGTAACCAAAAATACATAATGCTGTCAGTTGTGTAATTACATATAGTACAATAATATTGCTGTTAATGCCACTATCTGATCAAGCAGCAGTGCTTTGCATAGTGTGCTCAGTATGCAGCATTGTAAGCAGCACATATACTGCAGAATAAATTGGCACTTTACGCTAGCCAGCAATCTAAAAATATAAGCCATGGTTGAAGGGAAGTGGGTTGCCCTGCTGTAATCTCACAGCATGCTGCTCAGGCCAGACCACAGCCTGAATGTTATTGGGTTTTTCTGAGGCTCTACATAATTCTGGAGTTGATCGTGGCAGCTAACCCAGTAAAATCCAGTGTACATTATGCAGGTATCTTAGTCTGTTCACCGGTTTAAAATGTCCCGCACGTAAAAAGAGACACACAATCTCAAGTTTAAACAATAAGAAGAAACAAATAGAAAGTCACTCACACTCGACTGTTCACCAGCTGGCTATAAGTTCTCTAATTTCACAACTGGAAAGCAGTTGAAAAACTTCAACCAATTCTAGTGCACCTAAATTACAGAGGTAACAGAATCCTTTTACTTTTTATAACGAATTATTGGATGATCCTATTTGTTTCAGTTAAACTGGTATAATTAACCCTTAATGGCTGCCAACTATACCAATTTGAGTTTGCCCTTTGATTAGTTTGTATTTATACCCCTGTGTGTCCTTTTGTTGTTCTTGCTGAGTATTACATTTAGTTTCTTTTGTCTCTGAAGTGCATTTATTCAATCCATTTCTTTCCTGTATTAATGCCCTGGTTTTGATCTCGGTTTTGATCTCAGTTTTGTTTGTTCCTTATTGCTCTATATTTACCCAGTACATGTTGTTGCCCAGCCTTTACCTGTTTCCTGTTTGTGGTTTTGCCCGCTGGCTTTTGTACCTTTCCCTTTGGACATTATTCAAAACACTGTATTTGACCTGCGTTTGCCTCCGTCACTACTTTACATGAAAGGGTGTGATAATGATGTGATAAATTGTACATGAAATACAACACCGATTCGGACACTTGCACAGCTCTGACTTTACTGTTATAAATCTGCTCCTACTATAGCTTGAATATATGTAATATAATATCTAAATGTAATATGTAGCACCAGGACGAAGCCTGTCTGATGCACAAGTGAGATGTGTGCAAAGAAGCGGGTCACTTTTCAAAACCTTATCACTAGTTAAAAAGAAATACAAATGTTTTGTTTTTATCTGAATAAATGTGTGTGTCCTAGGTGGTGACCCACCTGCGTGTGATTGAGGAGAGGATGAATCAAAGCCTGTCTTTGCTCTATAAGGTGCCCTATGTGGCAGATGAGATCCAGGATGAGATTGGTAAGTGTGTAGGAGTGTGTGTGCGGCTGTGTGGGTGTGTGTGATGGGCATGCATGGGCATTTCAGCTAGTGAACTTCAAATGTGTGTGTGTGTGTGTGTGTGTGTGTGTGTAGATATTTTAAGTTTATTAAAAAAAAACATGACATTGTTGCGTCACCTTCTTATATTTGTCAATATTCCAGATTTCTGCTCCAACGCCTTGTGACTCCCTTTCTTACATTTATTTTTGACGTTGAATTTCCATGCTTCTGTTATTTTTTGCTCCTGCTTTCACTGTGCTCTCTTTCACACACACACAAACACACTCACTCTCTCCCTTTCTCTCTCTCTCTCTCCCTCTCCTTCTCAGATGATCTTCAGGAGCAAAAGGCAGACATTGACCAATTCTTGTCTTCAGAGTCAAAGTCTGATGTCACCGTCTCTTCTGAAGAAAGTGTGGAGGTTCCATCTTTCGAGGGAAAACCTTTCCGCCCCTTCCAAGTCAACTCCCTGGGCTCACAGTCAGAACCTGAGGGTAAGTTCCTTCTGGTACCTAGGGCAAATGTGTTTATTTTTGAGTGTACCAATACATTCACAGCACTCCCACACTTCAATTTGACATAGTGGTCTTCCTTTTATTGTTCTTTTTGAATAAGCAATTAGCTAAAGATCCCATTTACAGGTACATACAGGCCCTAATAAGTCACATTCTGATCAAGAGGTTAAACAACAAATATTGACCCTAGAACCAGGTGCACAGCTAATCCAGGTCTTAATGAGGCTAAGTGCAGTGAGCTCTTCTGAATCATGAGAACTTTTCTAAGAGCTTACCTTTGACCTTCTGTTGCTGCTTTCTCCAATTCTTCTTTAAATCCAAAACTTTTTAGCGGAGACCTTTTTTGGCGGTGTCTTTTTTTATTTCTGTTGTTAGGCTCTGCTAGATAATCCTTCTCACTTGGCTTTCTCTTTCTTTTCTTCCCTTCCAATTCCAATCTTTGTTTTTCTTTTTTTCTTCCTCTGCTTACCCACAATACCTAGGCGATCTCTCTGAACCCCCACGTGCCTTCAAGAAAGGTGGGTCTTTGTAGCCGGTTGTCTTTTTACTCTCAGACTTCTTAACACTTTTTGTATGGTGGTTGTGTTTCCCCCCTCTTCATTTCCCCCACTTTTGCTGCTTTCAGTATTGTTTTGTCCATTTTAAATCTTGCCTTTTCTCAGTTATGACCGTGTAACTGGTCATTGCTAGTTCAGCTGCTTCGTCCACTGTGTTGTCTCTACATTTACGTTTATGGCGTTTGGTAATTGACACATACTAAGAATACCATCAGTCTAAAACTAAAATCATTTTCATGAGAGGGCATAGAGTTAGAAAAGCATAGTTTGTCGTGTTAAATTATATACTTGTGGAAAAAATAAATAGGTTTTTAGATTTTGTTTAAATACTGCTAGTTCAATGGATCAACCATTTGCCAGAACAGAGAAGAATTTTAAGCATCCCTTCTTTGGACCCAGAGAGATGGTGGGACCACTTGAGCAGTTGTAGAAGATGGATAGAGCATGGTAAGATCAGTGCTGTGATAAAGGGGGTCTGATTCATTGAAATTTCTTAGGTGAACATCATGTCGTAAATCTAAAAGACAGTGCAGCAATGAGGTTGTGTGGAGGAACATTAAAAGGTTGGACAGGTTTTTTTTTTGGTGATTGCTAAATCAAAGTGCTTCTGTTACAAGGTGTTAGTTACTCTGTCCTTCCTGGCAGCTTGAGCCACTCGGGTAACATACCTGGAACAAAGAGGAAAAATTACCACTTTGGTCCAACTTGAATTGGTGTAGAAGATTCCCAATCTCCTGTTCTTCATATAGAATTTGCCGGTGCCAGCTTTGTAGTTTCTGAAATGTGCCCCTTTAATAGTTGCTAGTTCGACTGTGCCTTTCAGTAATTTTGGTGCCTGGCAATTAAAAATTAAAGTAAACAAAAGTTTTTTTGTTTAAAACGAGGGAGAGAGAATGTGAGAATACTGAGTCTGAGGTAAAAATAAAAAGTCTGTGTATTATGTTGATTTTGAGCTTCCAGGTGGTCTCTGACACATTTCAGCTTTAGAAGAGAAAAGAATTGATTCAGGGGGAAATAATTAGCTTTTTCTTCCTAGCGAGCAGGTGAGGCTCTTTAGTTTTTGTTCCTCAATTTGACTGGGTGTAAAGGAACGATAGGCAACCATTTAATCCTAATTTCTATCATTACCCACTTGTGGTGATATTTAGCTTTAAGAATAACTGGCTAGTTATTAACTGTACATCTTTGTGACACTTTATCTGCATGTCATGTCAAAAAGGATTGAGTTGTCTGGATATCTGCTGTGTTTGGCTTCCGTGCTAACGTTTTCAGGCTCGAGTCTAATGTGTTTGACAGGCTGGAGAACAAAATAGATCGATAGCTGTAAGTTGTGAGTAAAGGGGACAAGTGCACTATATCGCCAAAAGTATTGGGTCACCTGACCTTTCCTGCTATATGTGGTTCTTTTTCAAACTGTTACCATAAAGCTGGAGGCACTCAATTGTAGGATGTTTTTAGATGGGCTCTAATAAAATTTTGCATTCACTTTAACTTGGAAACCCAACCAAACCCTGTCCCAGCATGGCAATGCCCCTGTGCACAAAGTGAGCTCCATGAAGATTTGGTTTACATGCTTTGGAGAGTAAGATCTAGAGTGGCCTGTTATAGAGCTCTGATCTCATCCCTACTGAACATGAATGAATTGGAACCTTGACTGTACCCCAGGTCTTCTCACCTCCATAAGTACCTGCCTTTTGTAATACCCTTGTGGCTGATGAACACGAATATCCATAAGAACACTCTAAAACCTAGTGGAACATCTTCCCAGAGTGGAGCGAAGTATAAAAGCAATTTGGGACTAAATGTGCTTAAAAATCACATACCATACTTATGACTAGTTGACCCAATACTTTTGGCAATATAGTGTACATTCTGGTCCATTCCCTAAATGATTGAGAAAGAGCTTGTTTATTGCTTCAAGTGCACAATGCAATTTTTTGTTGGTTCGTAGTCCTATGATTCTGTGACCAAATGCACAACATGTGTGGGAGAAGAAGCAAAAAGAACATATTTGGTAATCACCAGCATTTGTATTTGTTATAAATGTTGAATGTAGTGTCATAGTCACACACAAGTTATTTGTATGCATATAATCCTACAGTAATATTGTAATGGCAACATATAATTGAGTCCTCAGTCCCTAATACTTGGGTTGCATCCCTCATTGCTGTGTTAAATTCTCTGTACACCATTAGTATGTAGGTAAGGTTGCCTGATTAGCATGGTGTCTTTTTTGCATTTTAAAAGTTATAGATCTAGCTCTTTCTGAGTGCTTTGTACAAGTAAATGTACTTGTACGATTGTATGATTCAGATTGACCTTTGAAGTCTTATTAATCATGCAACCCGATCCCTGTGTATTAAATGCTGAATCATTATTGAAGCTGAAACAAGCAGTACAGCAAAGTTTTCCATAGGTTTTTTTTATTTATTTATGCCAAATTTATGATCGTGATCAGGAAGAATGTGCTGTTAAGGATGGGGTATTATATTTATTTACTTTTTTGGCCAAAAACATTTAAAAAGTTGCGGTTTAGTCGTTAAGACTTTGAGTTACGGATATATGATGCTTTATAATGAATTGTGTGTCCTTTATATATATTTATATACTTGTGCACCACCACCACCATCCTGCCATTCAGGACAGGGGGCCATTTCAAGTGTTTCAGTCATGCAGCACATACAGTGGGGGAAATATTTATTCGATCCCCTGATGATTTTTTGAGTTTACCCCTTACAAAGAAATGAACAGTCCAGATTTTTATGGCAGGTTTATTTTAACAGAGAGAGACAGACTATAAAAAAATACCATTAAAGAAAGACTATAAAATGATCATCCTTACCCCATGAGGTGAGATTTTGCATGGAGCTCGAGAGCGAGGACGATTGACATCTTGTATTTCTTCCAAGCTTGAATTATCATGCCAACAGTGCTCTCTTTCTCACCAAGCTTCTTGCTGATTATCTTGTAGCCCATTCCAGCCTTGTGCAGGTCTACAGTCCTGACCCTGATGTCCTTTGAGAGCTCTTTTTCTTTTCTATGGTTGTGGTGGGTGTGTGGGATTCAGAATTCTTGGTGGTTGGTATGTGATCAAATACTTATTTCACTTGATCAAATACAAATTCATTCATATTCTTTCTTTAGATGTTTTTTATATATATTTTCTGTCTTTGTTTAGAAAAAAACTACTATAAAAAATCGAGACTGTTCATTTCTTTGTAAGGGGTCAACTCACAAAATCATCACAGGATGAGATAATTATTTCTTCTACTATGTGCATACATGTTGTTGATTTTTTTTTTTAAACATTACTTAGAATGGCAGTTCCGCAATGATTTTGTATTTGAATCTGTGTCAAGATGTCTTGAAGATTTTTGTGTGAATGACAGTGCTCTTGTATTCTATTGTATTTAGGCTCTGGGATGATTAATGGTCTGGATGGTCTGATTGGAGCAGAGGAGAGAGTTATCAACAGCAAGAACAAGATCAGTGACAATGAGGTGAGACATGCGTGGCTTCTCTGTCGTAGTACACATGAAATACAGCTGTGTCTTGTAGGATTAACTTGGTGCACATTATATGGCTGAAGTTTTTTTGGACACCTGACCAACCTCACCTCAAATTTCCTTCCTTTGGATAATGGGACTAAATGTTTTCAGCATGTCAGTTCTTCTGTGCATGGAGTGATGTACATGAAGACATGTTTTGCCATGATTGGATTAAAAGAGCCCCCCAGGCCTGACCTCATTAATGCTCTAGTGGATGAATAATCACAAATCCTCAAAAAAAAGGTAAAGGTGTTTCAGATGCTCTGGAGGAAGATAATCAACAAGCACATACATGTATGGGTGTAATAGGCAGGTGTCCATAAACATTAAGCTGAAAATCCTGCAGCGCATTCTTATCCTTTGGATTATCTGTTTTAAAATGAATGAATTTTGCTCCTTACCATAAAAAATTCTAATTACAGAATGTTTAAGTCTCTCTTCCATTCATTGGTCATTCCATGTCATATTTCCCCTATTTTCGTTCCCATATCCACATCCTAGTACTGATTTTGACTGCACTGTTGAATAATGAGTCACTGGGATGCACTTGACTTAGTGTGGCCTTGTGTGTATGCATGCCAGCATGCCTCTTCTGTTACACCTAGAGGTTTGTGCAGGAAAACCTGAACATCTGCTAGCACATTCAGTGATTGGGCGTTGGCCGGGGCGTTGGGTATGTGGGTTAAAATACTCTGCAGGAGATGATTGCATTGTCATTCTACATTTAGTGCACACAGAGATGCATGGGAAAACGGATTAAATCTAAACATAGTTATTAAGAGATTTAAACCTATTTTAAAGCAGTTTGTCCTGTGCATTCTGTGAGTTTGACTATAGTGTTAGTAGCTCACCTCTTCGATAATAATTATTAATACAAAACAAGAAATCAGCATGTCATTTTTCGAACTACAAAAAATGCATAGTTAAAATTTACTATTTGTCGAAAAAGAATCAGTTGCCCTAATATGTCAAAAATAACCATATCTAACTTTTGTTTTAGTAGAATAGATAATTAAGAATAGAGAAAATTTAGTTTAGTTTGTTTTTTGTTGCATTGATTGTGCTTAATAGTACTTTAAACTGCTTACTTTTAATATCTATTTACTGACCTGTCTTTTTGGTTTAAAAATGTGGCTCATTCTTTTTTCAGAGGGACTCTTTTTTTTTCTTTTTTCTTTTTTCTTTTTTATTTATTTTTTTTTTTATAAAGGAAGTTTCTATGAGAATGAATTTTGATAAATGTCTGTTTTTCAGTGGAAAACCGGAAACATATTTTGCAGTCTATATTGTTATTTAAACAATCTATATTGCTGTATTTTAAAACACCATATTTTACATGTAGTTTACCTGCAGTTTGTAAGATTTCTCTTCTTTAGTAGAAGTACTTGAAATGGGGTTTTCCTTTCCAATAAAATGGTATCAATTAGATGTATAGGGCAGTCAATTAATTATCATTTAATACATCTTATCCCCTTTTTTTTGCACAATGAATTTAAACTACTGTAGAGTAACACAATAGGATAAGGTTAAAAAAAACATTGTTTAGTTAAAACTCAGAGCGGAGCAGAAATGTCCTTTCTCTGGCACACACAATTTGTGACTGAGATTTTGTTTTGGTCAGGAGATTGTGTGTTGACTGTAGGTTACTTTCTTATGCTTAAATTACTTTTATTGCACATTTTTATTTGCAGATTTATAAATACAATATGATTCATTAATTGTTATAAATGTAATTCGCATTCCAATTTATTTTGGCTACTCGATTTTCTGCATGACATTGTATCAGTCTGTCAGTCACGGTGCTGGACTTTTAAAAATTCTTTCTTGAGTCTGTATGTAGAACTCGACTTAAGTTGAAGGTCAGAGTCATGCACAACTACCTCCGTTTTTGACCAAATCCATGTGTCTAATTGTCATGCAACAATTCATGTAGTCCAATTCTTAGTTATACTATATGGCAAAAAGTAATGTGGGGACCTCATCATTACATTCTTATGTGGGCTGTTCCCAACTTCAACCTGCTTCCGACAAGTTGGAAGCTCAATTTTCCGGAATTGTAATATCTTTAGGATTTTATTTGGAACGATGTGTCCCGGCAGGACAGTCCAATAATGTCCATGAAGACACGGTTAGCCAAAGCTGCAGTGTCCTGCACAGAGCCATGATCTCAACCCTACTAAATACCGTAGGAATTAACTGAAATGCTAAATGCATTCCAGGACTTTCCAGCCTGTCAACAATGTGTTGTTGTGAGAGGAGCCAACTTCCTATGCCCATGGTTTTGGAATGGCTTGTTCAACAGGCAGTGGTCTGATGTCCACATTTTTAAGCCATATAGTGTTTAAATGCCGTTGTGTGACTTTTGTTTTTTTGTTTTTTTTTTATAACTATTGCTTCTTCGCTTCCGTGCATAACACGGTTCTGAATATGGCCCCCAGATTATCTCTGGGTTGTTCTCACTTACACTCTTAGACTCCTTAGAGTAAGTAATTACAGCTGCCTGTCTGTGTTGACAGGTGATTGATGAGACAATGGATGTTAAGGAAGTGATTTACAGTGCTGAAAAAGTCAGCATTTTGAATGTTGATCCTATGGTAAGTATCTTTCCCCCTCCACTCTTTGGTACAGCAGGAGAATGTTTAATAAATTATATTTGGTACATTTAAGTATTGGAATGGAGGGGTCAGTTCTCTTGTTTGTGCAATACTTTGGGTTTAAGATTATAAAATGGATCTTATCTGATTCATTCTGATGAATTTGCACCTTTTACGGCAGACCCTAAATACTGTAGATGATCAAAATTTTTAGAACAGAGACTCAAATTCATGTTTTTTTACCCCATAGACAACTCTCTCAACCTCATATTGGTTTATTCGTTTTAACAAATGCAGACTTCACAGAAGAAGCCCAGAGTTTAAACCAGGGGTAGACAATTAGGGCTAATATATGTTCAACAGTGCAAGACAAAACACATGTTCCAGTGTGTCTAATTACTTGATCATTTTAATTAGAATCAGGAAATAAAATGAGAAATTCTGATCTTTTACCACAATTTAATCTTTTGATCTCAAACCACAATGTCTTTCATGTAGAGCAAAAACAGAATTGTGCTTTTGTTTGAAAAACTTTCTAATGGGACTCAATATACACGCACACAGCCAGATCAGTCTTTACTATAATAAAGATGTGCGCAAAAGAAACCTTGAAGCTTTCCTTATGACCCTTATGATCATTTTCTTCACTTATGTTCTCTATTTTTGTTACCTAAAAGCATGATTTAAGTGTATTGCATGCACGTATGTATATGTAAGTGCATGGAATGTAGCTTACACTTGACCATCTTCCATCCATCACATAAACGCAATCAATGCATCACACCTGAACAGTGATGAACAGTAAATGGCTTTTCTAAGTGGCTAAGATTCAACTGGGGTTTAAACTCGATTTCTAATCATAAACACTGACTCCGAGAAATTTGGAAACTGGTTTGCGTTATTGCTTCAGTATTTTTGTTATCTAACAAACAGCAAGGAATCGTTCCCCCTCCCTGTCTATATTTTATCTGATCATTATTACTCAGTGTCTGATGAACTTTAAATGCTAAGCCAGCATTACTGCAATGAGTAATATAATGCGGCATTTAATGCGGATTTTGATGGTATAATTAATCACGGGAAAAAAGTTTGAAATAAAATAAAATCCAATATATATATATATATATATATAATATATATATTGATAGAGATAGATAGATATAGATAGATAGATATAGATAGATATAGATAGATAGATATATAAACTTTTATGACCAAGCTGTGAATCTCAACATGTTTGATTTGTACTTCCTTTTTATAGTTCAGTCACAGAGAAAACCAGGAGATGCATCACCCACTGGGTGAGGTGTTCAGCTTTGCAAATGGTACTCTGATTGGCTTGCTGGTGATTGCAGTTGCTATAGCAACTGTGATTGTGATCAGTCTGGTCCTGCTCAGAAAGAGGCAGTATGGCACCATCAGCCATGGCATTGTGGAGGTCAGTCACACACAGACATTTATAATAATAGTTATAATAATAATAGGTAAAATTATCAAGAAAATACTTTTTTTTAGACCATACAACGATGATAACTTTTTGTTATTTTTTCTCTCTTTTTTTTTTCGTGTGTAAGGTTGATCCAATGTTGAGTCCTGAGGACCGTCACCTGAACAAGATGCAGAACCATGGCTATGAAAACCCCACCTACAAATACCTGGAGCAGATGCATATCTAATCTAGACCATCAGGGGGCGATATGGGGCCACAGAATGGTGAACATACTACTGACCAATAATATAACTGCTCTCTCTTAGAATCAGAAATGCATATCGAGTTCATTAAGAAACAAAACCAAGTTATTTAACACTGCTACTAGTTCTATTATTGCAACTGCTGTATCATGGAGCTCCGTTTATAATCTTAAACTCAATATTTTGAATGGTAACATTGAATTTTTAAAATCTGATCAGTCATCCGATGAAATCTGATTATGAAAACCTTTTGGTTTTTCCTTTCAGTAGCTTGCTTGTACATGCAGGTTATTTGTACCTACTTATATGTATAGTAAATCAGAAAGAGAAAGTATGATGAGTGAAATTATTTCATTTACTTTATGTACTTTATTATTATATAACTAAAAGTCTATATGAGTATAAAGCAGGTGTTCCATTTTCTCGGTTATTTCCCGAGCTGTGTTGTGTAGGGACAGGTTTGGTTTGTTATTATGTCTGTTGCTGTTGCCTGTACTCCTAGTCACATGTTTGTTGAATCGGTGTGTGGATTGAGTGCTTAGATGAATAGTACCCTCAGGCACCCTTGTTTTGTTTCAAGGGAAATCGAATAGTTTCAGAAGGCATATTTTAGTCACAGCACCATATGTTTGGTCAAATTAATTTGTCTTCTTTTATGATTGTGAGAATTGGTTAGATGGAGGCAGGATTATTGGCAGATGCCTCCAGTCTCTCCCATGTCTAGTGAACAGCAATGTAATGTCCTGTACTCCGCATGCACATGCATGTGATACTTCAGTCATTCTAACTGACTACTATGTTCAACTGACCACCTAAAGAACTGTTTACTGATTGCAATCATTGATAATACTGGTCACTAATGGCAAAAAAGTCACTAAAAAAGTGAGACCTGGAAGCTGGAGACTTCCTTTTTAATTTTTTTTTTTTTTAAAAACAAACAAAAAAATTGTACAATGAAATTCTTTAAGACTCAAAACATGTTTTAACATTATTTTTTTTGCCTTTTTTTAATTTATTATCCTAATTTTTAAGTGTATAATTGTTTCTATTCTTTTCTTCTAACTGTGGCTGTCACTATGCACTCAAATGGCTTGATATTGAACCCTGTAATTGCCTGCTTGATTGTGGGAAGGGTTAAGGGGACACTAATATACTGGATATATAAGATGGATATATTGTTAGTTAAAATAGATGATTCCTTTCTCTGTGGTTGCAAGCAGGAAACATCAATAAATTCACTTCTTCCATAGTCAAATGGTCTGCTTTCTTTTTCTCATTCTCCTAGTCCTGTGTGTCACAGGGAAATAATAAGTGTGCAGCTTCATCACAGCCCTCCGGGGTAAAACATAGTTCATAAAAAGAAAGCTTTAGGTTTGAATTCATTTATTTGCAGGTCTGGTGCACAGTGTGCACAATATTGCACAAAATAAGAAAAACGCTTATTTCATTCAGCATTCCACGTGAGGCCCAAAGTTTATATTAGAAGCAATATATGGCAGGGTTTATATGATAGCATTAGAAATAAACTAGTTAGATTCTGTACTGGTAATGTACATGCAAACACTGTTTGAAGTAGAGTATCAGGTTGTAGTTTATGTATGGTGGCACATTTTTCTCAGTGAATGGAGTTTGACAATCGAATAAGCTGAACAGTAGGTATAAATGAAATAGTATAAAATCTGAAATTAGTTATGATCTAACTAGTTATATACAGTATCATATCAGTGTACAATCTAATTTCAGTCTGATTTAACTAAAGAAAACAAAATAAATAACACTGACACTAATTGTACAATCTTTTGATGCTTGATTGAAAAATATGTGAAAGTTAATTGATGTCTGCATACCTCTAGCAATATACAGATTATTCACTGTGCAGGTGTGGAGGAAAAAGACCAGGGTTTTTAAGGCTCGTCATTGTGACCTGTGTGTGTTAAAAATAATTTTACTAGGTCTCAAAAAGACCATTACATACTGTCAGTCAATGCATAACATCCCAAATATAAAATACAGTGCCATTTTATAATGAATTATAATACAAACAATAATTAAATAATCAGATTTAAAGAGTAGTTGAAATCATCAAGAAATCATTATCAGACTGCACACATGCTAGAGATAAACACATTGCTTGAGAATCTAATGATAAAAATGTCAAAATCACTAAGCTGTTAATTATTTAATAACTTGGGCATGACATAACTACAGTTGGAAATTGTAATTTAATTACAAGGTCAAATACTATAATCAGCGATGTCTCAGTGCTATGATGAGGTTTAAAATAACAGGACTTCATGGTTATTTGCATGAATGTATAAGCATAACTGCTGGGTTAAGTGTTTGTAGTTTTAATAACTTTTATTTTTAAATATTTAGGTAAATAGCAAGAGGTAATGGAATAATTTGTTAATTATTTTGATTCATATACTTCATTACTGTAATTAATTTGGTCCCTTAAGGAAAATTGAAGATGAAAAAAACAAGCAACACTTTTCCAATTAACAAATGTCCAGTTTTGGTGAGCCGTGACTACTTCTACATTTTGTAACTTAATCTACATACAAAAGAAATGCAATAATTTATAGTTATATATTAGGAAATGTTTATTTCCTTTGATCATCATCAGTCATGTCTCTGTCTTATCCCCTGAGGTAAGAGTCAATGAAAGCATTTAAACATAAGCCTAATCGTCATCTCTTCATTAGAATGATCATTCAACTTGTTC
Organism: Silurus asotus; assembly: GCA_024362625.1. Classification (NCBI taxonomy): domain Eukaryota; kingdom Metazoa; phylum Chordata; class Actinopteri; order Siluriformes; family Siluridae; genus Silurus; species Silurus asotus. The sequence goes on along the minus strand of MU551647.1, from coordinate 76,489 downwards.
AAGCCTGACGTTTAACAAAATTACTTATAGCTACAGCTTGTGAAGGGCCCCTGGTGGTCTAGTGGTTAGGGAACCAACCCCATGAATGGGGAGGGTTGTGTTAGAAACCCATCCAGCCATCCACATTTATGCATCCAGCAGTCCAGTTTTGGTGAGCCGTGACTACTTCTACATTTTGTAACTTAATCTACATACAAAAGAAATGCAATAATTTATAGTTATATATTAGGAAATGTTTATTTCCTTTGATCATCATCAGTCATGTCTCTGTCTTATCCCCTGAGGTAAGAGTCAATGAAAGCATTTAAACATAAGCCTAATCGTCATCTCTTCATTAGAATGATCATTCAACTTGTTTAAGCCTGACATTTAACAAAATTACTTATAGCTACAGCTTGTGAAGGGTCCCTGGTGGTCTAGTGGTTAGGATGCGGCGCTCTCACCGCTCGGGCCCGCGTTCGACCCCCCGGTCAGGGAACCAACCCCAGCTATTAGGGTTGCACAAGCCTTAGTGCCGGTCCCAAGCCTGGATAAATGGGGAGGGTTGCGTTAGAAACCCATCCAGCCATCCACATTTATGCATCCAGCATAAAAACATGTGCCAAATCAAACATGCGGATGGTCCGCTGTGGCGACCCCTACCGGGAGAAGCCGAAAGAAAGTTTTACTTATTGCTACAGCTTGTAGATTTTCTCTTTGGTTCCTTACTCAAAAGTAGTTTTGTTACAAGTCAATTAAAGGTTAAATATTAAGTATATAATTACAAGGTTAAACCGTATATTTCTACTGGAATATATTGAAATATATTTATGGTTTCCCAAAAGTATATGGTGAAAGAATTGTGCCCGTAAGTGCTCGTTGAACATCCAATTTCAGATTGCTGTTTATATAACCTCCAATACTCTGTGAAGTGTGGCTGTTGGGATTTGCCCATTCCATCGCATGCACATTAGTGAGGTTGGGTACTGATGTTGGAAAGGAGGCCTGTTTCACAAATGATATTTCAGTTCATCTTAAAGGTGTTCAGTGGGGTTGATATCCATTTAATCCTTTAGATGTCAGAGAACGCATTTCAGTAATTCAACTTTAGCCCTGAAATGACCTGTAGAATCATCTCTTCCTCTTCTTTCTGCTAAACAAGCCAATAAAAAAATAGAAATATAGTTTTATGAATACATTTTAGATATCTTGCAACATCCTGGAGTGTGCCCAGTTCCAGTTACATGGCTGATGTGAAAAACAAATAAAACATTTTCGGAGCAGACATTTTCCTTCCAGGTGTAATATTCTTAACAATGAAACCTTTTGTAAAAACTAGCCTGAGTAATACTGCTAACATTTACAAGAACGCATACCAGGCAGAAGGAAATAACTCTATGTACAGTTTGAACATACATCTATTATTCACTGTTCATTTGAATTGTTCATTTACTTCTGTAATATAATGCTGAACTGCTTATCTTCCATCAGTCTTGACCCTTTTCACCCTTGTTAAATGACAAAGGAAAAAACAAACTTTAGAAATAAGGAAAAAAAAGCCTTACTGTTCAAGATACTGTACTTACTGTTCAACCAACAAATTTGGTTGGTCATTTTGTTAAATAGCTATAAAAAAAAAAACTATATGATTCAAACACATAATAATCTGCTTTCTCTGTCAAAGGGGCTTTCTGTAGTCAATGTCTGTTTCTAATGACAGAAAACAGATTTCTACATGGATTTAGTAGATATTTGCAACAACAAAAAAAAAACAATTAAACCAGTCAGTAGATAATCTCACTTGAATACTGTAGACTTGTTGTAGCATTCGTAACTGCTACCATAATAAAAAATTCTATCACTGTGCTCATAATTACCTTCCAGTTTCCTTAAAGTACTGTTTATTGTTACATCCACTCACTCATTTCAATTTAATTAAATCCTATTTGTATTGTGCTTTCAACAACGAACACTGTCTCAAAACAGCTTCGGAAACAGTAATAATAGTTATTATAGGAGTTTAGCCCTAATCACCAAGCCAGAGGTGATGGTGGCCTCCTTGGACAATATGAGGAAGAAACCATGGGAGGAATGCGACTAAAAATGGAACCCACCCTAAATGGGTAGGATGAAATATTCTTTGTAGATTCATCAATGTTAAAGGTATCAGTGTTTGCTGATTGAGAATTAATGCAAAACAGTTTGTAGTACTAAGCCACTTTAGGAAAATGTTCATATTAATTACAAAGACATCTTTATTGTTCCTAAGTAGAACCATCCAAAGCAAACTCATATCACTAATTTTAATTCACTTTAATCCTTGTCTGAGTTTTAATGGATACAGTGCCACGATGCAGTAATACACTCTGTTACTGGAAAGTGTGAGGAAAGCGGAGAACTCCAATAAACTCTGAGTAAACCAATGTGGACCCCATTATACCATCAGGAGCACTTCAACTACGCAGCTCTGTATTTTAATGCTTTGCTATAAACCTACTCCTAATGTCAAATGAGGATAGGATTACTTTTCAGTCTGGTACTTCTCAAGATTGCTTCATCATTATCTTCAATTTTCCTATGTTCAAGTCTCTCATGAATGAGATTTACATCCCACTGTCACTTTTGCCTTGCTCATAAGGAATTTAAATGGCTAAATATAAAAAAAAAAAAAATTGTGGTTGATGTTCTCACCTAAAGAGAGTGATGATAAATTAATCAAAGGAATAATAATATAAAATGTGTGTAGGTCTTTAGTGTACCCAGCTATGCAGAGATATAAAGATTTTGGACAATGACTCAAATAATATAGCATTAAGATTCAAGGTTCCATAATTGACCCATTTATAAATAAACCCATTAATTTTTCTGCAAGAGATGAGTCCCATGACTGCTTTGGAAATTTTGTGGACATTTGAAGTCTCTATCAATAAATACATTCTAATACCAGTTCATTAGAAGAAAGACTAAGAATACAATTAGTCTAAAACTCTATTTTAAATAGGAATATTTTGTTAATGTATCCACTGCTGGAAATGGTATGCCTTAAGACACCATTTGAAGACTACTAGTGACTTAGCTGTTCTGACATAAAGTGGAAATTTGTTACCATCTTTGTGTCAGAACAGAAAGTCCTGAAGCATGCATTCCTTGTACACTAAGAAATTGTGGGTCTTTAACCAATGCTAGGCTAAAGATTATTCAACAAACTTTTGGAAGGGGAGAGGATGCCTGATGAATAGAGAAGGAGTGTGCTGGTAACGATCTTTAAGAATAAGGGAGACGTTTAGACCTTCAGTAACTACAGGGTAATAAAGTTGATCAGTCACACCATGAAGTTGTGGGAAAGAGTAGTGGAAGCCAGGCTGAGAGAAGAGGTGACCACCTGTGATCAACAGTATCGTTTCATGCTGAGGAAGAGCAACACAGATGCCTTATTTGCTTTGAGAATGTTGATGGAGAAGTATAGAGAAGGTCAGAAGGAGTTGCATTGTGTGTTAGTGGATTTAGAGAAAGCATACAACAGGGTGCCAAGAAAGGAGTTACGGTAATGTATGAGGAAGTCAGGTGTGTCAGAGAAGTATGTGAGGGTGGTGCAAGACATGTATGAGGACAGTGTAACAGCAGTGAAGTATGCAGTACGAACGACAGACTGGTTTAAGGTGGAGGTTTGATTGCATCTAGGATTGGCTCTGAGCCCTTTCCTGTTTGCAGTGGTGTTGGACAGGTTGACAGACGAGGTCAGACAGGAGTCTCCCTGGACTATGATGTTTGTGGATGATATTGTGATTTGTGGTGAGAGTAGTGAGCAGGTTGAGAAAAGCTTGGAGATTTCGAGGTACACGCTGGAGAGAAGGGGAACGAAAGTCAGTAGGAGTAAGACAGAGTACATGTGTGTGAATGAGAGGGAGGGCAGTGGAGTGATGCAGTTGCAGGGAGAAGAGGCGAGGAAAAGAGTGCAGGCAGGGTGGAGTGGGTGGAGAAGAGTGATAGCAGGAGTAAAGAAGGGTAGAAGTGTATCTGTGAGAGAGAAAGGGAAAGTTTCTAGGACTCTGGTGAGACCTGAGATGTTGTATGTTTTAGACACAGTGGCATTGAGTAAAAGACAGGAGGTGGAGCTAAAGGTAGCAGAGCTGAAGATATTGAGATTTTTGTTGGAAGTGACGAGGATGAACAGGATTTGAAACGACTAAGATGGTTTGGACATGAGCAGAGGAGGGACATGGGGTATATCGGTAAGAGAATGCTGAGGATGGAGCCACCAGGAAGGAGTAAAAGAGGAAGAATAAGTAGGAAGTTTATGGATGTGGTGAGGAAAGACAAGATGTAGAAGACAGAGTAGTATGGAGACAGATGATCCGCAGTGGCGACCCCTAATGGTAGCGACCGAAAGAAGAAGAAGAAGAAGAAGAAGAAGAACTAATTCTAGTCTAAAATTGTAATATGTCATTGTATTATATTCTCATATGTAATCTGAAATAATATATCTTTGGAGATGATAACGGCATAGCTTAAATCTACCTAATTGTAGTTTACATTGTGAATTACATTTGTTACTACTCCTATCATATACACAATATGTTATTGGGACACCTGACTTTTCTAGCCACATGTGGTTCTTCCTCAGACTATTACTACAAAGTTGGAGGCACACAACTGTAAATTGCATGTAGTACATTTTACATTACATTTTATGTAGTACATTTTACATTACATTTTCCCTTCACCTGAACAGGAAAACGAACCTGTTCCAGCATCACAATGCCCTTGTTCACAATGCAAGCTTCATGAAGATATGGTTTACATGGTTCAGAGTGCAAGCCAGTGGTTGTCTATAGAGCTCAGACTACAACTCTATTATACACTTTTATAGTGAATGAATTTGAACACTGTCTGCACCACAGGCCTCCTCACCCTACATCAGTACCTGAGTTCCCAGAAGTGTTGAAGTTATAATAGCAGCAAATAGGAAATAAACGTTATGATATGTTTAAAAAGCACACATGAATCTTATGGTAAGGTGTACTCAATCTTTTGTCTATATAATGTATCTAAATAGGCACACAAAGTCATAAATCACTTTCTTTTGTTGTTGTTTTTTTTTACATGCAGCAAGCATGTTGTATTAATAAAATCGATTTTTGTATGTTATTAAGTGAATGACTCTGTGGGTGAGTAGTTGCTAGATTATTTGTGTTGTGTAACTTTAATGTAAAAGGTATGTTTAATCCATTAGGTGAAAATAAAATTTAATTTGGCTCTCATTTCTTTACACATCATGTACACAGCCCTTGTGTCTCAAGTTACCTTAGTGGAGGTGACATGCAATACTACTGCCCCTGCAGAGCTGTGGCTTCTTACTGGCATTGTTTGTATGGGCAAAAAAAACATGCTGACAGCTTTCTGATTTCATATAAAGATTTTTTTTTTATCTACACATATATACATTTGTATATATATTGATCTAAATAAAAATGTAAACCACATTTTTGGTTTAATAACAGGACAACTTTATGGATTAAATATCTTCTCAGATTTTTGAACTTTTATATGTGTCTCATAACTGTAAGATACCTAAACTGGAAATTCCACAGTAATTTATTTGCAAACTTGGTTGCCTATGAAGTGTTGTAAAATGAATGTGAAACAAAGTTTTGTACTACATAAACAAGTGCTCGATGCACAATACATCAGTGTAGCTCAAGAACCCAATCAAGACAGCAATAGGATTTGAACATGTGACCTTGTAATCTGCGAGAGACAGAGAGAAAGCGCAGGAGTGTAAAGGAAGGAGGTGAGTCGCTTAACCATTGCTATTGATATTTTCAGCTAAATTAGCAGCAAATGTACTGGTTTATGTGTTTGTGGGTTTTTAAGTCTTTTATATATATTAATATTATAATAATATTTTATTAATATTATATTATTTTATTTTTTTACAGAAATAAAAAAGTTACAGCATTTTCTTCCAATGTAACATTGATGAAGTGAGAAATCCAACATAAACACAAACACATTTGACATTCTTTTGGCTTGTTTATGTAGCATGAATATAATTTTTTACATATTGCATATAGATATTTTATGTATATCTGGAATATTTGGAATATAGATGGTGCCTATAAAACATGTTGGGGGGCTGGTGATCAGTTTGTTATAATATATTGAACATGGCTTCAGGAGATATAAGAAATATTTCAGTGTTAATACATAATCGCAAAAGCATTTTAAATATTTTATGCTCAGAGCTACTGTACAGGTTTATCGGATGAGGAACTTAAGAGATGGGGAAAGGATCCCATTGTTTGCCTTGATTAATTAATAGTAATAGTTTCCTGTTGTCAGAAGAGCACTTGTGAATGATAAATGCAGCTTCTTGTAAACGCCTGTACATGTAACTGGTAATGCAATTACTTTTTTTTCCCGATTGTCACGCTCAGTTCCTTTAAAAATATTTTAAATAGGTCAGTGTCAAAAAGAGTTTGACATGAATAAATGTGTCTAATAAGTATTTATTATATAATTATTATACATACATTAATATAATATAATAATAATTTATTAAATTAATGTTTAAAACACAACTGTACATTATAAAGTAACTCCAGGGTGAGTGAGGATATTTTAATGTTATAATTTATGATATAATATGATTTTATGGTTATTCTTAGACATACCTACATTTTATAAACAAATATCTTTTTTATTATAAAATGTACTTGGTTTTTAAAAATCAATGCACAATGTATAATTGCTGCCAATCAATTAAAATATAATTTTTTTGTACTTGGACAAATATGGATGCTTTATGCAAATGTATGTTTATGATTAGTGTAACCATAATTAACATAGAGCATGAAGACAAAATATTCTTGTAAATGTTTTTAAGTATTTATGATGTTTTAAGAGATGTAAATCACCAGGACACCAAACAGAACTTTTGCTATGTTTCCACACGGATGTGTGCACCATGGTGGTTTTTGGTGCTTGATTTGAGACTTGGTGCATCATTAAAACAAATATCCATTGATTAAAAATGTTTTTCCGGTGGAGTTTATTATTATTTTTTTAAATATCTGAGCAAAGAAAGGACATTGTGAGTAAAAGTGCACATAAATTAACACTTTCATTTTGACAGCCCTAATAATTATTTAACATTATGAAACAATTTTCTTATGTAAATGCATGTTTTGAGATAAATCTTTGAAGGACATCCCTAATGAATTGTGTTTACAATGAAAAGTAGCCCCTTAGGTTTTTATAAGGAGGAGGGTGGATGAACAGGGCAGGGCAGTCACATACCACACAAACAAGGTGAGAGCAGAAGTGTGTGAAAAGACAAAGGAGTGACTGTTGTGAGTATATTGCTCTCAATGGCTGATACAGTATATTGAGATCTCTCATTGAGTTCAAGACTTTACAGATTAGTCATAAAAGGTCAAAATTAATTACCTAAAAAAAAAAAAGAGAGAGAGAGAGACAGAGAGACAGAGAGACAGAGAGAGAGAAATCACCATTTTTTACTTTCATATCTACTAAAGAACTTTAACAGGTAAGTGCCATAGTGACTACTTTGCTACACAACATGAATTTCTCTTCAAAATTAAAGAAAGATAAAAGAAAGACAATACCTAGAACAGATTTGGTATTTTTTTTACTTAAGTAATATTTATGAGCCTGGCTAGACTCTGCTAGGTTTTTGAGCAGTAGATGATGCACTACTCAAAATTTAGCTACATGTGTATTTTATTGTTAGACAAATTAGAAATACATTTATATTTCTCCAGTGTCCTACAACTAATTTGCACATGGGACATTCATGTAGGATATCTGCAAGTGCTCAGCAAATATACAAAGTTTAAAGATGTTCTTCACAGCTGATAAACTAGTCTGTACGTTTTTTTTATATATTAAGTCTAAAAAATAATGCTCTTTGTTGCTTTGTTAATATTGTTATTATTAATAGAGCATTACGAAATATTTGAGCAGAATCATTAGCTTATACCTTTTTGGACAGCAGATTGTCACAGTTGATATCTTTCCATGTGAATATCATTAAATGCTGCATAATACTCAGAAGACTGCTTGCTAGAATTCCTGAAGAAAAGCATTTAGGTTAAACCAGGTTGCTACTCTGAATGGCAAATACGCTGCCACTGGTTTTAACATGCTTGGTACTTTATTTAAATACTATTGTGTAGTATTCACATCACTGGAATGGTTCCTGCTGCTTGTTTACCTCCAATATTTATTTATTTATTATTACTACTAAAACTATTATTATTATTTTTAGGTGTCCAAGCAATGAAGGTGCTTAGGCACCCTATTGCTATTCTTCCTTTTCTACTTATATTTCTGATTTTTTTTTTCTTTTTTTTGTGAGGGTAAAGTGTTTTGTACTCTTCATCAATCAAGTTCAATACACCAAATTTGGCACAAATCATTTTCAGGATCATGGCCTAAGGCTATGACAACACATTTCTTGCCAGCACCACATGCTGGTTTTGCTACTCCAACAAATTTTGCCCAATCTTCACCAGGCTCACAACATCTTAAAACCTGTCAAATTTGATATTTAAGACTGTTCTCCTGTAACACACTGGCACAAAAACAGGACGTGAGCGTGTACCTTAGCAATGCACCTTTGTCAATTCATGAAACTTGAGTCTTCAGGACCAGGAAATGGATGTACCGACAAAGTTTCTTGAATGTGCCACCTTGTGGTGAAAAACTGTAACAACTTGACCACAACTCCTGACCAAAGTTCAGAATTGGCATATGCACCACTCCATATTCCAGTTTACCCAGTTTACCGCTTTGTTCCCATAACATTATTTTTTATTCTGTTAAAATAATAATCTATTCTGTTTATACTAAAATAGAATAGATTTTAATATCGATAATGATACAATACAAAACATTACATTACTCTGTCTAGATGAATCAGAATACTTAATTTGAAAGCACGTCTATAAACACTTTTTTCTCAAAATCAAACACAATAAAACTTATTGCTGAAATAACTAATATACTGGTGCACATTATTAAGTTTGCTGTGTCCATTTTATTTGTTAGTTTAAGCTACAGTTTATGATGTACTAATGATATCTTCCAGAATTTTTAGTTAAAAGTAGAATTATATTTTTTTAAAGTAACAGTACACACATCCTTTATTTAAGTAGAAGTACAGATAATCATGTTTAAAAGACTCTGGTACAAGTTGAAGTACTGACTACACTCTTTTACTTAAAGAAAACAAGTTTAGGTTCTGAGATGTATTTAAGTAAAAAAGTAGCCGTTACTACTACATTTAGTGTCACACTGTTAACTGGACCTCGTGTCATATTAATATATTATTACAAAATAATTTTACATTTTGTTACCAAATGGATGTATTCAGGCTGGACATCCACCTTATAGAACATAATAAGAGAAAAGATGATGATGATCAGGTGATCAGGAATGTCTCTGTTCTCAGCCATGTTTACATCACTAACTCCCTCTGTCTCATCCACGTTAACCCCATACTGTACTTCTTGTTGCAATCTGCCTTGCTTGTTGTTAGCTTTGTAAACTAGTCTACATCTGTGGTGTGTGAGAACCAGGAAATGATACATCAGTTGTAGGTTGAAAAAGCTGCGCAATGACAAGAAAAATGTTTGATGGGCTGAAAACGGTGTGCGGTAAGAAGAAAAAATATTGATCATGTCACCAAATAGATTAAAACTAAAGTAACGAGGCTGGTTTAAAAATGTAAAAAGTAGAAAGAACAGATATTTGTGTAAAAATGTAATGAGTGAAAGTAAAAAGTTGTCAGAAAAATAAATAGTTAAGTAAAGTACTGATACCAGGAAAATCTTAAATATTTAGGTTCAGTAATGAAGTATTTCATGCAGATGTTCTGTAAAAATGTATACAAAACTATGAAATGATCTTTTTCAGTGATATACTATATATGACAAAACTTATATCATCTTTTTTCTAGGTTGAGTCTCATGTCATTTGAAAATGATGTGTTACCTGAAAGAGATGTTCAGAAACTACCTGACCAAACGCAGGCTTTGTCAAAAACGCTTGATAACCAAGGATGGACACTGTAACATTGAATATGGCAATGTGAGGTACAGCAATTGCTTTGCCTATGTCCTGGACTTCTGGACCACCATTGTGGAGATTCGTTGGTGCTTAGTTTTTGTTTTCTTTGTGTCATCCTTTGCTCTCAGCTGGTTCATATTTGGACTTCTGTGGTATTGGATTGCTTACAATAATGGAGACTTGGCATGGCAAAATCCACCAGCTAAACACAAAGTATGTTTACGTAATGTTGATGGACTGACCACTGCATTCCTCTTCTCTATGGAAACGCAGACAACCGTGGGGTTTGGTGGACGTGATATCACCCCATACTGCCCTAGTGCTATTGCTCTCATTATTATCCAGATTCTTTTGGGGACGATCATTAACTGCTTCTGGTGTGGAGTAGTTATGACCAAAATTTCTCTTCCCAAGAAAAGGGTCAAAACCATAGCATTTAGTGAGATGGCAGTTGTCTGTCCAAAAGGAGGAGACCTCTGTTTGCAGATAAGAGTGGCTAACTTGCGTAAATCTTTGATGATCAGCAGCCAGATCTATGGAAAGCTGCTGAGAACAACAGCAACACCTAATGGAGAAACAATCATCCTGGACCAGGTCAATGTTGATTTCCTGGTAGATGTTGGAAAGGATAACTTGTTTTTTGTATGTCCCTTGACTTTATATCATGTAATTGACAAGTCAAGTCCATTCTTTGGGATATCAGTGGAGACTTTAAATCAACAGGAGTTTGAGCTGGTGGTATTTCTGGATGGAATAGCTGAGTCTACCAGCTCTTCTTGCCAGGTCAGAACTTCTTACTTACCTCAGGAAATTATGTGGGGTTACAAGTTTCTCCCCATTATCTCTCACAGCAAGGATCGAAGATATCGTGTGGACTTTTCCAATTTTGCCAGAGTGGAGCCAACAGTGACTGCCAACTCATCCACATGCGTCAATGAGGATAACTATAATTATAACTGCTACACAAATAGCTTTGATAATTATAGCTTTTTTGTCATCACACATTAATAATCTCATCAATATTAAAATATGAGTTTTGATGGCTAAGCTTTGGATGTTTTGATTATTTTGATATATTTAGCCATGAAACATAGCCATTTGAAGTCCCATCATGTTTTATATTTCATATAATAAATGTCATTCATAGTACAAAAAGTTAATACATTTTGTATTATAACACGCACACACATGTTTTGGTTGATGATATTACACTACAAATTAAATATTCACTTTGTTAATTTTTTCTAAATCTTTTTCAGTTATACTTGATGTACTGTTATTCTGTTATTATTGTCTTCTGTTATAATAGAATACAATTGTGACCCATGTAAATGCTGAGATACTGTTATAGTGTATTTGCTGTACCCTAATCTGTCATCATTAATTGCTCATACGGTTAATAAAATGTGTTAATAACTTTCATGATTGTCACATTTTTCTATTGATTGTTATTCTTCCTAAAACTATACATTTTCATGAATTAAGTGGTCTATTCAAGTTCCAGATATTCTCTATTGCTGTGCTGCTGCCCACTTAGCCATGGATAAGCCAATAAGAATTTTAAAAATCGTTTTTTTTTTTTTGTTGGAACTGAAAGTCAAAAAAGTAATTATGTGAGCATTAATGTTTCTTTAATCTCCAACAGACCATTACTTTAAATTCTTAACATTATCATAACATCTGAATGATTTTAATATTACAAAAATGTCCTTTTTTCATTTGGCAGACATGTTTGGAACGTTTTAAACACATAAGTATCTTGTTATGGTGCTGTTCCTCATGTATACAGTACCCTCTGAAATTCTGTTGCCTTTAATACACCGAAGATATTTGTGTTTGAAAACAAACTTCTGACGATAGATCAGAAATGTATCATTTATTTACAGGGATTTACATCTCAAATAAAGTTTGACAACTTTATACATTGGCACCTTTAGTGGCAGACAACCCAAAATTTTGGAACAGAAAATTAATAATCTATCTAAACTAGTAATCTATGAATATATATTTATCTCTTTCATCAAGCCAACAAACCACCCACATCAGCAATGGTTTTGATGAGTTTATTATCTTTTCCTATTTACAAAATGACTCACTTTTTTTTGAAAAAACTCAGAGATTAAGCCAACAACATACAACAACTAGGCAACAGGAAACATGTCATATTTCAGACATTACATAATTCAAATACAGATAATATTATATTTGAATCTAGTTAAACAAGTGTATTTGTCAGCACAATAATTAATTATATGTAACTGAAGGTTCTGCTAATTATCTTACATTCAATGGTGAGGAAGAAAAAACACCACAAAATGTTCTGTCTAAATTCACTTGTAAGAAACATAAACACAAATTATTCTTCAATAAATATTAAGATGAAAGAGTTCCTGGATACCCAATCTGTATGATTCGTTTTAGAAGAAAAATATATATCAATACAAATCTATACAGAATTTCTAATTATTTGTGGCACAAAGGCAACATTCTATGTGCTGGTCAAATATAAGGAAGTTCAGATTTATTACATTTGATAATGAATTGAAACTGTTTTGTTTAAACAAGCAAATAATTCTTAGATAAATTGCGACTTATGATTTGACTTATGTAAGAAACATAAACACATATTATTCTTCAATAAATATTAAGATGAAAGAGTTCCTGGATACCCAATCTGTATGATTCGTTTTAGAAGAAAAATATATATCAATACAAATCTATACAGAATTTCTAATTATTTGTGGCACAAAGGCAACATTCTATGTGCTGGTCAAATATAAGGAAGTTCAGATTTATTACATTTGATAATGAATTGAAACTGTTTTGTTTAAACAAGCGAATAATTCTTAGATAAATTGCGACTTATGATTTGACTTATGACTAATGACAGTACGTCCACTGCACACACTGACCTTTACACTGATTACACTAATTACACTCATTTTTATTTTGATAGTTAACACCAAATATTTATGATAAAAAATACACGATATGCCGAGTTACATATAAAACAACATTTGAGTTTATTTTTTAAAGTGATCTTTATTTTTTCAGTAATGATGTGTTATTGTATTTAGTTTGCTTGTCTGATTCTCTGGGTTACTACAGAATAATGACATAACAACACAACATTAACATAACAAAAACAGTCAACCACCTTGTGGTATGTTCAACAATAATTAATAAGATTCCACTGCCTACCAATTTCCCCCAAACTTAACTGAAAATTAAATAACAAGATAGACAAATTCAAATCTATTGGAAACTAATGAACTGGGGCCCTTGTACTTTAAAAGCTTTTACATATTTACAGTTAATGAGTTTGTTAACTACAGTAGTACTACTAATGTGTTTATGGATGTGGTGAGAGAAGACATGCAGGTAGTTGGGTTGAAAGAGGCAGATGTAGAGGACAGTGTTTATGGAGACGGATGATCCGCTGTGGCGCCCCCTAATGGGAGAAGCCGAATGAAGAAGAAGTAAATACTGAGATTACCTTCTGATGACTCTTCCAAGCAGATCAGGTTTGTGCACCGTATATATGTGATATTTGTATTCAGTATACATGGAGTCTTCAGAAAATGTTTACAAAATCTGTTGAATCTGGCCAGGGCAATTTGAAGATCTGAACCTTTTCAGTTGCTGCTAATTGACATGCCATTTCTTGCATTGACTATAAGTAAAAATTGCTTTCACTTTTATTTTCTGTAAAGTCTTTTTTCTCTTTTTCACACTAATATCATGCATGTATGCGTGTCCTCTTCTATATTCATCACACGCAAATACAAAGGAAATTAGGGGCAATTTCCAAAATTATTCTAATTCAGGGAGGATATTTTTGCTTGGTGTGTGCAAATATTTTTACACTTCAATATATGGTAATTGTGGTTACATTGTGTGGATAAATTGTAAAGTTTAAATTATACAAATTGTAAAAATACTTGTTTGTATTTCTGAGGTAATTGTGAACACTAACAGAACTGTCTATTTTCATTTTTAACAAGATATTATACTCCAATGCCTGGATGCTTATACACAACTGACTCAATTTATTAAATAGTTTTAAAGTTTTAAATAGTTGATTAAAATAGGGATGGACTTTTTTTCTTAGTAAAAACACTTTATAATGCTTTAATGGGTTCATAAATGCTGTGCGATTTGTATCCCAAATGTATTAATAAGTATGACAGTAATTTATTATTGAAATTTATTTTTAAAACATATTGAAGGTTATTTTAATTGTGAAGCAGCAATAAAAACATCCCTTGTCTTTGCCAACTCAAAAATTGACTTGCATAAAAATAGCTCTCATTTTTAAATAAATGTTCATTTTCCACAATATCTTCTTTTCTTACTGAAAATTAAATGACAAAATACACAAATCTATCAGAAACCAATTATCAATAGATTTGTACTTCTCTGTTCGATATCTACAGGTAATAAGGTTGACTAGATTCACCAAATTCAATATTTTGTCGCTTTTAAGCTGTAAAGATGGAAATGCATCCCATCTGAAGCAAACAATATATCATGACTGATATCACATTATTGTTTTCAGCATTATAACCACTCTTTATTTACTTATGTTGCTTCAAAGTTATTGCAGTCAAATTCTACTGTTTTTTTTTTTACAAATCCTTCATATTTTCACATTTGTTTTTTTAATGAATCTACACCCCAAACCCAAAACAGAAATAAATAAATACATCATAGGTACATTTGTTTTTTTAATCACATAAACAAGTATTCAGATTACAACACTCGCTCAGGTGCATCGAATTTCTTTGGATGATTTTTGAGATGTTTTTATAGAGGAACCCACCTGTGCCAAAATACATTTGTAAAGTTATCACACATCTGTATTTGCTTTGTCATTGGGAAATGGAGAATTGGATGAGAATCCAAAACAATAAAAGCTTCTTTTTTTCAGGAGGATGTAACATTACAAAATATTAATGCTTTCTGAATACTTTATATATCCAAAATGAGACATATTTTTGAGACTAAATGAGTTAACTTTCTGAACTTAAATTCTATTGTTTTTTTTTTTATCCAAAAGGCATAAACTGTATTTATCGTACGGTTTAAATATTTTAAAGACGTGCAGGGCTTCTGAGAATCTTCATTGGTTAAAACAGACTTTTTATTCATTGGTTAAGAGAAATGGCGGCACATTCCTATTGGCCCTGTACCGAGTTTGCAATGCGACTCCAAAGCCATGCTAAATGCGTTGATAAGCAAAAAAACTCTATCCAAGTAAAATAATATATACAAATTTGTGTTTAAAAAAACAAAGCGCAAAAATATCTATTTTTGGCATTTATTTTTCACATATAAATAAAATCATTATTTCACTTGTCCCCTTGTTGCTAGGCAGATTATGGTAATGCGCGGCCATCTCTGCAGCTACCATTCCGAGGTAAGACCAACATGAATTGTTTTGTTTAAATAATCCTAATTGTGCGGTCAGTTTAGAATCTTATACCTTTTTTTCTACCTGTTTCAATTTTTTTTTTAAGATTCACCCCATACCGTCTTTTAATTGTCCACTACAAATCTTAAAAGTCTGTTTGACGGGATTGTTGTTTAGTCCCACCCAAAATGGAGACTCTCCTTCCTTGTTCTACTGAAGAAACTGGGATGGGCTCAACTATAAGCAGGGAGCGAAAGGTCTATTACCGATATTTAAACTCGTTTAAAATTCCACTCGGTTTGGTGAAAATGATGGCGAAGGTATGTAGGAGAAGAGACACGACCGCCTCCGTGTCTCTGTAACGTTAATGGCTGCCTCTCTCTAGTTATCTTCAATTATGATGCTAGCGCGAGGCGGTAAAAACCCGTGTTTCTGCCGTTATGATTTTTGTGGTATGGTCCGGCTGGATCACTGAATCTGACGGGTCGAAACAGGGGGGAAAGAGTGCAAATATTAATAAAATCAGCGTATCGGAATGAGATATTTGATAATCATTCTGGTCTTATTTAAGCACAAGGTTCACCGATTTAAGCAGGCTTCTGCACATTTGCGTCCATTTCCCCGCAGAACTGAACGCGCTTTCCCCTTCTACCCCAGAGACATAATAGATTTGACCGTTCCTCACATTTGCAGTGTAACTACTAGGTTCTGGTCAGTGTATTTTAGCTGCAGGGAAAATAGAAGGAGAGGATAAAGTTCAAACTTGGACCACTATAAAGCATTTACAGTTTGCCAGCTTGTTAATGGTTCAGCTAGCTAGAGCTACACGTTTATATTCTCCATTAACAGTCATTAAAACGATTCTATTCAGATATCTGAACACCTAGGAGTGTAGTGTAAGGGATAATATTCAAGCATATAGATTGTTCGCTGACCAGTTTACTTCTGGGATATTTCTAGGCCCAACATGCTAACCATCATCCTAATATTATTTTAAATAACAACTAGCTAGCTATTCATTCATTTTCAATTATTTATATATATATATATATGTGTGTGTATATATATATGTGTGTGTATATATATATAT
>MU551647.1:28876-58979 GCA_024362625.1 Silurus asotus | reverse complement strand
TGATGGTGTGGGGGTGCTTTGCTGGTGACACTGTTGGGGATTTATTCAAAATTGAAGGCATACTGAACCAGCATGGCTACCACAGCATCTTGCAGCGGCATGCTATTCCATCCGGTTTGCGTTTAGTTAGACCATCATTTATTTTTCAACAGGACAATGACCGCAAACACAACTCTAGGCTGTGTAAGGGCTATTTGACCAAGAAGGAGAGTGATGGGGTGCTGCGCCAGATGACCTGGCCTCCACAGTCACCGGACCTGAACCCAATCGAGATGGTTTGGGGTGAGCTGGACCGCAGAGTGAAGGCAAAAGGGCCAACAAGTGCTAAGCAGCTCTGGGAACACCTTCAAGACTGTTGGAAGACCTTTTCAGGCGACTACCTCTTGAAGCTCATCAAGAGAATGCCATTTGCCCTGTACTGTATGTGTATATATATGTGTAAATATATTTATTAATTTTAATATTAATTATATATATATATATAAAATTTATATACACACAATGCAACCGGAAATATTCAAAGTGCTTTCACTTTGTTCACATTTTGTTATGTTTCAGCCTTATTCCAAAATTGATTAAATTTATTATTTATCTCAGAATTTTATAAACAATACCCCATAATACCAATAAACAATAAAAAACATCTGAGACAGCATTGTATTGAGGCACAGACCTGGGAAAGGGAATATTTATATACACACAATGCAACCGGAAATATTCAAAGTGCTTTCACTTTGTTCACATTTTGTTATGTTTCAGCCTTATTCCAAAATTGATTAAATTTATTATTTATCTCAGAATTTTATAAACAATACCCCATAATACCAATAAACAATAAAAAACATCTGAGACAGCATTGTATTGAGGCACAGACCTGGGAAAGGGAATAGAAAAACTTCTGCTGCATTTAAGGTCCCAATGAGCACAGTGTCCTCCATCATACGTAAGTGGAAGAAGTTCCCATCACCAGGACTCTGACTAGAGCAGGCCGCTTAGCCAAACTGAGCGATCATGGTAGAAGCACCTTAGTCAGGGAGCTGACAAGAACATGAAAGAGCTACAGCATTTCTTTGTGGAGAGACAAGAACCTTCCAGAATCATCTCTGCAGCACTCCACCAATCAGGCCTGTATGGTAGAGTGGCCAGACGGAAGCCATTCCTCAGTAAAATGCGTTACAGTCTGTCTGGAGTTTGTCAAAAAGGCATCTAATGGACCCGTAGACCATGATGTAAACTCTTTGGCCGGAATGCCGAGCGTCATGTCTGGAGGAAACCAGGCACCGCTCATTACCTGTCTAATAGCAAAGCATGGTGGTGGCATCATCATGCTGTGGGGATGTTTTTTTTTTCAGCAGCAGGGACTGGGAGAGTAGTCAGGATCAAGGGAAAGATAGTTTCAGCAATGTACATGGAGATCCTTGATGACAACCTGCTCCAGAGCACTCTGGAGCCCAGACTGGGGTAACGGTTCATCTTCAACAGCACAACGACTCTAAGCAAACAGCCAAGATAACAAAGGAGTGGCTACGGGACGACTCTTGTGAATATCCTTGAGTGGCCCAGCCGGACTTGAACCCAAATGAGAATCTCTGGAGAGGTCTGAAAATGGTTGTGCGCCGACAATCCCCGTCCAACCTTATTGGCTTAAGAGGTTCTGCAAAAAATAATGGGAGAAACTGCCCAAAAATAGGTGCCAAACCCGTAGCATCATACTCAAAAGACAAGACTTTAATTTGTGCCAAAGATGCTTCAACAAAGTATTGAGCAAAGGCTGTGTATGCACATGTGATTTATTTTTGTAATAAACTTGCAAAGATTTGAAACATAATTCTTTCATGTTGTCATTATGGGGTATTGTTTGTAGAATTTTAAGGAAAATAATGGAGTGTGTGTGTGTGTGTGTGTGTGTGTGTGTGTGTGTGTGTGTGTGTGAAATTAAAGTTTAAATAATTTTCTGATAAAAAGCCTTTACTGTTTCAATTACAGCCATTTCTTTTAATTACTCAGCATATTACTATAACTATGTTTTATTTATATACTTGCATACAACTAAGTTGCAGTCAGTAATTGGAGATCATGGTCATTACCAAATGCTGATTCTCCTTTCACGCCATTACTGCAGCAGCCTTCAGTTGCTGCTTGGAGTTTTAGACTTTCCAATTTCATTTATTTTTCTCAGTAATTGAAAAAACTTTATCAGGTGATGTTGTGCTGTCTCAGCATCCCAGAACATTTTCATTTCTGCCTTGAGAAGCTTTTGGGTTTCTTTCACACTGTTTTAAGCCACCATCTATCTATAATGTCTGCCCTGTCACTTTTGCAGTTAACTGAATCGGTTGACTGGGAAAAAAAAAAAATAATCGTGTCATTTCTAAAGGCTTAATGGTCCATAATAAAAAGCTGAACGTCGAAACTTTAATCACATTTTGATGTGATAACATTATGAAAATGATAGCACTGTCCAAACACTTATGGACCCAGCTGTTTATATCTTAATATGCTATTATTTTGTTGTGTGGCACAGTGTGACATAATGTGATCCAAATGATTTTGTTATTGTTGTAAATTTTGGTTCTCTTTTTAGTTAATGGCACAGCTGCTTGTTATTGGCTGAGTGGATGCAGTGCTGGATTTGAGGCTATCTTTAAAAGATGGCAATGGAGGACCAGGAATCATCCTCGGTGTGGAATCAAAACCCCAGTAATGAAACCAACAATCCAGCACAGGTACTTTATAAATTTCAACTGTATTTGTTCGATACAGGTAAACGCATGTTTATTATTTTAAACAACCTCTTATAAAATGGCTAACTAACATGACCAAATGGTGAGAATTTTTTTTCCCATAAGTAGTTATTAGTGTTTAGTTCAATCATATATAAAAGACACCAGAGAGGGGGTCATTTAAATTTTTGCATGGTCGTACTATCAAATTAGAGGTGGAAAAATCTTACATCATTTACTTTGATTTAGTTTTATTTTTAATTAAAAAAAAGGGGCATGTAAACATTTGTACTGAAATTTTACTGAAAAAAGTCACAATGCATTGCGTGCAAATTTAAAGCAGATATATTCACTGGGAGCTATATTAAATACCAAAAACAAAGGTTTCAAAATACTTTTCTTTACCTTAGACTGATACCCTGACAGGCATGTTCATTCTGTCCTCCCATCTATACAAATATACAAATTTGCTCCATCTGCTGTTGTGCATGAGAATTTTTTTTAGAAATTCCTCCCACAGGTATGACCATGGGAATAGATGGGGTGTGTCAGAAGCAAATGGAAGGAAATTCGCTCCTAGCAAGACACATTTGTTCAAAATGATTCATTTTATCACTAGGACCATGGAGATGCGTTGGTTTTGACCCTAAAGGAGAGACAAAAACAATTATTTTTTTTTTTATCAAATCTTGCCGACTTTTTGTAGAACTCTAATTTATTGTGAGCTTGTATCTCTTGGCTTACAGCTAGTCTACAAATTCAAGGGTGTCTCATATCATATAGTGGGGTAGCAGATGTACAATTTTGGTGCACCATTGGTGCATGCAACAGATCTATTGAAGAAGTATATTTGTCATTTTGTAAAATGAGTACAACCGCAATATCAGATGTCATAAAATATATGATGGGTGACTGAGTCTAACACTAAAACACCCTGTTTTCACCCAGCCAATTTGCATTAGTCATCTAAGTGTCATCAGCCTTCATGTTCTGATGCTGAAGTTGAGGAAAATCTTGTTGGATTATTTATTCTGTCATAGTTTTCCTTTGGATAATATCTATTTAGGAAAATACTGGTACGCAAGTATATACACATCCATATATCTCATATTATCATCTATATTTAAATTACATGAAAGATCAGACAACAGAACCTGAAGTCTAGTGTTTTTGATTGAATAAATTGGTAAAAACATTTCTGGTCTTACTCCCTGGTCTTATTGTTTTGGCAAACAAGTCATGAAGCTTGTGGAGCATTATGGAAAATAGTAAAAAGAAATCTATAAATCACAGTAGTAGGACACTAAACTACTTTGTTTGGAAAATCTAGTGCAAAATGTGTTGACTATTCTGTCTTATAATCATGCTAGCACAGACACTTATTGTTGTTGTTTTAGAGCTTGTTAAAACAATATTTTATCTGGATAGATCATTGTCATATTTGTTTACATTTTTGATAATGTTCATATAGTTTTAATGTGTCTTTTTCCTTCCTATAACCCTTCTAATCCTTATAACACTTAATGTAGGTACTCTTGCTGAGTTTTTAGGTTTGTAACTGTATGCTCTCCTGGTCATTCATAGGTTCATTTTGAGGGTGGAACTGTGGCTCAAATTGTATACAGTGGAGAACAACCAGACAGAGGGCAACAGCAGGTTGTATACACTGCTGATGGAAGTTCCTACACCTCAGTGGAGACTGCCGAACACACACTGGTCTACATACACCCTGCTGATGGAGCACAGGTGATATAGCCCAACTTTCTTAGATTTCTCTCTCTCTCTCTTTCTTTTTTTCCCTCACTCACACATGCATACACACAATTAGATTTGTATATGTAGACACATATATATGCAATATACTATAGGAGCATATTAAGCAAAAAATATGTTCATTAACTAATATTTTTCTTCAGATGTGTGAAACCACCTCTCATTGCACACCACTCAATTTTAGTTTTCGAAAATTGGGGCATTTCACATTTTTACCTCAATACATTCCTTTTTTTGTTTGTTAAAGTTCCTCTTCATTAGATTGGCTGCATTTCTCTGTAAATATCCAGTCAGAATGTTTCTGCACACTTCTGAATTCATTTTTTTGATGATCATGCTATCATCATGGGTTGCATCAGCTACAAAGATTGCTGAGCCTGTTCCAGAAGCAGCCTTTCTTACTCAAGCCATGACCTCCACTGTGCTTGAGTGATGAGTTTCAGAACTTTCGTGATTCATTTTCTAGTATGGCCTCTGCATTTCTACTCTAAGTCTTTCAAGTGGTTCATAAATACCTTAAATCGGGGTGTTAATTTTTAAAATAATAAGTATAACAGGGCACATATTGTCATCTAGACAGAGCTGTTGGCTGCGTGTTCCAGTATTTATGATCACTAGTAAAATGGGTGTTGTTTAATTCATCTAGCTCGAATTATCAGAAAGTTAAAGCTGGGTTTCTTTTATATCACCTCAAATGCATGTTTATAATGAGTTTCTTTCGGCTTCTCCCGTTAGGGGTCGCCACAGCGGATCCTCCGCACGTTTTGATTTGGCACATGTTTTACGCTGGATGCCCTTCCTAACGCAACCCTCCCCAATTTATCCGGGCTTGGGACCGGCACTGAGAGTGGCTGGGAATGGTCCCCTGACCCGGGAATCGAACCCGGGTCGCAGCAGTCTTAACCACTAGACCACCAGGGGACCAAATGCATGTTTATAATAAATTAACTTAATCAAATTCATGTTTTATATCTCAAAACAAAACTACATACTAATAAATGAGCATGCATGTGTTTAGAGATTACTTGAAATTACTTAATTGAGTCCTGTCTCTTTGTTTAGGCCGTGTTTACAGACCAGCCCCAAGTGGCATACATTCAGCAGGATGGCACAACTCAACAGGTATATAAGCTTTGTTTGAATTCATCGAGATTCTTTTGTTTATACCAATGTTTCTTTAACTGGGTTATGGGACCCCAGAGAGACATGAAGCATAGCCACAGGGTCTGTGGTAATTTTATTTATTTTTTAATAAATGCAAAGGTGGAAATCGTACCCTGTGTACACTTAAACCCTGTGTTCAGTGCCGATTCAAAGACAAGAATCTGTTTGTGCTTTATAGCTAAAATACTGATTCATACATTTCAAATAGTAGGCACACCTAGATTATGTTCATAAAATGTTTTATGTAAGTTTGATCAAATAATTTTACAGTTAATAGCATCCCCATAAAAACAACTCCTGGTTTATAGGTCTGTAATTATCAGTAATTGTCAGTAAATAAGTAATTATTGTATCTTTTCTGACACAGGTCACAGTGTTATTGCCAGGTGGCCAAAACATGAATGCTGCAAATCTACATGTACTCAGCAATGTAGCAGATGCCCCACAAGCTATACTGGAACCTGTGTCACAGGTAAGGAAAAGGGCTTAATCAGAAGGCAGGTCTAAGCAGTCGTGTCATTATTTTCATTGCATCTAATGGCTACAGTAGACAAGTGTAACAATTGGTTATGAATGTAGATTTTGCTCTTAATATTTGAACTATCAATTGTAAATGAGTCAGGAAGCAAACAGTGTTTTTATTCCCCCCACATCAAGAAACTGCTATTTGCAGTGTTTTAAACAATAGGCTTGTGTGATATATTAGCAATATATTGCCATCTCTACACGGTAATACATTACCACAATACAGTATATTTTAATGCAGATATTATTACCAGACATGCCAAATGTTTAGTAGTCTCACACTCCATATATGACAAACAAAATTATTGAATCGATAATAACTGGATCTTGAACTGGGGGATTCATTGAAGAGTGTCTACAAAATGCTGCATGTTGTAATATTGTGCAGAGGAAGGGCTTCTGGGTATTGCCCTAATCCACCAGGGCAAACACAAAGTGATGCCCCCGTGCAGTCCATACCAATAATCTTCTAGGGGAACTCAATTAATGAAAGGATAATTTTTCTTTTTATTATTTATTTATTTATTTATTTATTTATTTATTTATTTATTATGTATTTTTTTCCTGGTGGATAGCAAAACATGCTGTACATAACATGCAACTATCACACAAAGTAATTTTTACTGGGTTAAACACTAGATTGAGGGTTTCTCTTAAAATCCCTATGACCAATTACAAAATGTGTGATGTCCAGGTCTTGCTGATTCTGTGCTGTGATGTGGGGTATGGCTAAACCTGCCACTGTGGGTGATGCAGGAGCGCCTGCTGGCTGGACCAGGCTCCCTAATTAATTTTTTTTTATTATTATTATTATTTATATACATGTTTTTGGTGTTATTTTAAAAATTTTATAGTAAGATATATTGTTTCCATGAGACCTACAACATTGTTACAATAAATGCTGTATTTAGATTAAGAACTTAATACATCAGCAAACAAACTTTGAATTTGTGCTGACTGCTCAAATATACAGGATTCAGTAATTGACGAATGTCAAATTGTCATATAATTAACATAACAAAAAATGTTTCCCTTCCCCACTTAGAATCAGCTCTCCGACAATACTCTCCCTACGATCACAGAGCCCTCAGTCAGTCCCTTGGCAGCTACAGACTCTACTGTGGACTCTGAGGATGAAGATGATGATGACGATGATAATAGAGATGATTCAGATTTGGACGATTGGGAACCCAGACCACCTCAACCGTTCACCCCTCAGCATCTGTGTAAGTGCAGAATCACATTAGTAATGAATTTTAGTGTGAATGTATCAATGCTTTCTTGATAGAGTATTAATAAATGATGGTTTGTGATGGTGTAGCTTCAGTTATGGCTTCAGTTACGGTTAAGCTTCAGTTAATGGACACATGCCCTGACTTTCTCCTGTAAGTATTTACTCATCTAGGATTTATAAGTCTATCAACAATATCAAGAAATGCTTTATGTTTGGAAACAATTTCAAATTTTGAAATGCATTGTTTATTCTTAGTTTACTTTTACAATTCTCTTTTGAACATGCCATGGTTCACATTAATAAACCTGTATGGTGAAGACCAGACTTAATGGTGAACTTCTAATTTTGTTCTTCAAACATTAAAGGGCTTTCTAAAATCTGGCTTGTTTGCTATTAACTTGATTGAAACCCTTTGACAGATTTTCAATTGGCTCTTTAAATAAATTTCTATTACTAGAGGTTCATATATTTTTTACGTCAAAGACAATTTGTTGGTGTTGGACAATTTGTTGGTGTTGGACAGTTTTACGTCAGTGTTTTGTGTCATTTGTTTAAAGGCATGTACTTTTATTCCAGCTTTAGGAACAAACATGTTTCCATCCACATATTATGTAAAACTATAACACACTGCACACTCACTGTTTGTTTGAATTGGTCAGTGTTGTGATTTCATATCTATTTGCAATCTCAAAAACTTTCCCCTAAAAGTGTGTTTAATTTTGTCAGCATTGTATCAAGTAGTGTGAATCCCTGTTTTAATGTGCAGCACATCTGCAAACCCAATTCATCATCCATTTATTAGTGTGATAACAAGATATTGAAGGTTCTTGCATGTCTGTAGTGTGTGAGCCTTGTCTGCAATTGATTGCATGTATTATGTATAACACTAAACTGCTCTTAAGTAATTGCCATCCTATGCAGTTGTGTAAAGGGACCATCATTCATATATTGTGAACGTGTAGTCTGCACTGTGGAAGTGCTAAACTTCTGCATTAACAACTAAATATTATCCTGCATGCATTATAGAGTTGACGATATAATATTGTTGTCAAATGTCAAGTCACAGATCGATATTAAGTTTGTCTTTTATTCTAACATCTGCACTGTGTGTAACTGTATTCTATTACAGGGTGTGAGGAATGTAATAATGCCAACCCAGGCGAGTGCTTGAAGCATGGTCCCCTCTACCCAGTTGTTAACAGACCTGTGATGTCCAAAGCTCGTGCTAGCCTCCCTCTCATCCTCTACATTGACCACTTTCAGGGGGGTGTCTTCTCTAAAAGGCGCATTCCCAAGCGTACACAGTTTGGACCAGTGGAGGGGCCACTGATGCCACACAGTGAACTGCCGGGCACCCAATTTCAGCTTAAAGTATGAGATACTATATTTAAATGATGTTGCTTTTGTTGTATGTTTTTGTTCATAAACTGGTCTACTGGGAATAAGTAAATAAAAAAAAGTGTTTATAGTTTTGGTTTCTGACAAAACTGTTCATATGGTTCCTCTGCAGTTATGCATGTCAGACCCACAAAAAGACATAGAACAATCAGAGGACATGTGGATAAACCTGTCAGATGAAGATCGCTGTAACTGGATGATGTTTGTCCGTCCCGCGGAAAACCACATGGAACAGAACCTGGTGGCCTACCAGTATGGATCAGACATCTTCTACACCACCATCAGAAACATTCCACCAAAACAGGAGCTTAAGGTAAGCATCAGCAGCGAGTACGTTGTATTAAGAATATTAAAATAAATGTCTTTTTTCCTCCCCTGTAACTTTGCTAAAGTGAACAATCATGTCATTTTCAGGTCTGGTATGCTGCATCATATGCAGAGTTTGTGAATAAAAAGATTCATGAAATCACAGAAGAAGAGAGGAAAGGTAACTTTTATTTTTTTTAAACCTTTTTTTTTTTTTTTAGCTAAAAATGTCTAAAAACTGGTCAAAATAGTTTTTACTATTACTTCTGATTCTAATTCTGATTGTATATAATAGTGATTCTGATGGATATTTGTTGTTGCTGTATTTCCATTACTCCTATTGGAAAGTGCCCAATATGTGGGTAACAAAGGTCTCAAAAATGAATGATAACTGTCAGGTTGCAGTGCAATTCCACAATGCAGTTCAGCCGTGCTGATGTTTAGTTGGTTGTTTAGCTGTTCTGTTGGAGCAAAGAGCACAGATGAAAACATGAGTA
The DNA here is from genome assembly GCA_024362625.1 of Silurus asotus. Taxonomy (NCBI): domain Eukaryota; kingdom Metazoa; phylum Chordata; class Actinopteri; order Siluriformes; family Siluridae; genus Silurus; species Silurus asotus. The sequence continues at coordinate 49,359 of MU551647.1, read as the reverse complement.
AGCTGGATAGACTACATTAATGGAGCACTGCTGGGCTTGTTGCTTTAGGTAGAAATTAAGCAAGAGCCATTTTCTAACTAGCAGCACCATCAGCAACAGTTTAACGGCATTGTGGGTAATGTAGGTACTGTTAACCAAAGTGAAAATGTCAAAGTAAACTCTCCACGAACTCATAATTTTATACTTCATGTGTTGTTTTTTTTTTGTGATGAAAAACACAATGTTCTTTACCTAGTTCTACGAGAGCAGGAGAAGAACTGGCCATGTTATGAGTGTAACCGGCGTTTCATGAGCTCAGAGCAGCTCCAACAACATCTTAATATGCATGATGACAAACTGGACCTCATACAAAGGTGCAAACCTTTTTGTTTTACATTTAACATTATAGCGTGGGGATAGATTTAGAATTTTTTTGTTGTGTAGGCCCAAAGCACGTAGGCGAGGACGGGGCAGGAAACGGTTCAGTACCGGGAGGCGGCCAGGCAGACGACCGAAATTTATCCGCCTGGAAACTCCAGCAGAGGGAGCAGATAAAAGCCAGGTATGATCAGATAGTGTTGTTATTATTAATTTTCACACTTTTGTTTTTTTTTATTACACTTTTTATGTATTACTTAGCCTGTACCTCCTGTGGTTATAGGATTTTCTGGCATTCTCAAAACTCCCCTACGAGGAACAGGCAGGAAGGGTTATAAACGGTCTAAAGGTGGACGAGCTGGGAGAAGACACTGTGGAAACTGTTACAAGTGGTACATTAGAGACCCGAGTAGGACAGACTGAAACTCTAAATGAAGTGAATGCTGCTGAATCCCAAACCTCACCTACTAATGATACACAGGCTGAAAAAGAGGACCAAAATACACCAGTTACTACAGATTCCCATCTCACTCCCCAGGATATGAGGCGTGCCCGGAGGATTCGGGTAAGAGCATGCCCTGAAAGCGCTTACATCATCCTAATCTGTGAAATGTAATGATTTTACATAAGAGTGGTGCTGATTGACATTAGCATGTGTCTTTGTCTCTCATTCACTGAATGCTGCATATTAAGGTGGACTTGCAGGTAGGTCTAATGTAGGCTAGGGGCAAGGACCATCTACATAGTGTTGTGAATGACACATTAAACGTGCACAACTTATATATATTTTATATATATATATATATATTTAAACTAGCATAAGATACAATTGTTCTGATCATTATTACAAAATTTGTCACAGATTAAGACTTGTGTCCTTGTCTTGTCTTTGTATTATAGTCACCTCTTTTCTCAAAACTTCTTCCTTTTAGAATGCTGCCCTTCAGCACCTCTTCATAAGGAAGTCCTTCCGCCCCTTCAAGTGTACACTTTGTGGAAAAGCCTTTCGGGAAAAGGATAAACTAGAGCAACACATGCGCTACCACAGCAGGGAAGGATACCGATACACCTGTCACCAATGTAGCAAAGGCTTTTTGAGTAGTTCAGTACTGGAGGAGCATCTTCAAATGCACTTGGAACAGCGCAACTACGCGTGCCTATTTTGTACCGAGTCCTATGACAGGCTGGAGCTGCTCAAAGAGCATGTCAGTGTTCATTTAGTCAATGGCTGCTTCTCTTGTCCCTCCTGCAAAAAGACTTTCACAGATTTTATACAGGTATCGTACAGCACATGTTGACTTGATTATTGTAGACACTTTAGCTTTAATCACTTGTTTTCCTGCATGTTTCATCATTATTGTTAATATGAGCAGGTAAAAAAGCATGTGCGGAGCTTCCATTCAGAAAAAATATTCCAGTGTATGGAATGTGATAAAGCCTTCTGCCGCCCAGACAAGCTTCGGCTGCACATGCTACGCCACTCGGATCGCAAAGACTTCCTTTGTTCAACATGTGGCAAGCAGTTCAAGGTAAACTTGCTATTATCGTTATCTGACCGCTTTATTTGGTCAGTAGTTTCACAGCCCTCAAGATTTTTTTTTCATGTCATCTGAGGGACATCTGTCTTGCCTCTGTTGCTGCTGTCTTGCATTGAGGATAATGATAATTATTCTGAATTATTATGGTTTTATTTCTATAAATTCTGTACATGTCAATATATTGACAAATTGAAATGGAAGAAACTAAAATTCTTAAGTTCTGTCTTATTAGTAAGTTTGCTTAAAATGTATTAACAAATAAATGTAAAACCAACATTTATTACACAGAGAAAAGATAAATTGCGGGAGCACATGCAACGCATGCACAACCCAGAGCGCGAGGCCAAGAAAGCCGATCGCATCCATCGCACAAAGTCTCAGAAGCAAAAGGAGCCCACCACTGATTTTGAGAGCTTTATGTTTAAGTGCCGGCTCTGCATGATGGGCTTCCGTCGGAGAGGAATGCTGGTGACAACCTTCTCTTTCTTAAACAAATATCATTTTGTGTTTATTAAGATCTTGCCTAATATAATGCATCCAATTTTCCCAATGCTTCTTTCAGGAATCATTGTTTTAATTGCTTAATTAATTGCAGGTTAATCACCTTTCAAAGCGCCACCCTGACATGCGAATAGAGGAGGTTCCTGAGCTGACGCTCCCCATCATTAAACCCAATAGAGATTACTTTTGTCAATATTGTGATAAGGTAAGCACTGGATTGGATACTTTTTGTAAAATATAGCTTAATCGGATGTCACCAGTGAACTACTGCTTTGAACACCATGAAATGTGCAATTATCGCAATGTATTTGTTTTCCGAAAATATCGCCAACAGCTATATCAGAGAAAGCTTTATATTTGGAATGAAGAGGAACCTGTTCTGAGATATTGCAGTAGCTGCTTGCCTGATTTTTTGCACTTTTTCAGGTTTATAAAAGTGCAAGTAAGCGCAAAGCTCACATCCTAAAGAATCACCCTGGTGCCGAGTTACCACCTAGTATTCGGAAGCTGCGCCCTGCCAGGCCGGGTGAGCCAGATCCCATGCTGAGCACCCACACTCAGCTAACAGGCACTATTGCCACAGCCCCTGTCTGTTGCCCACACTGTGCAAAGCAGTATAGCAGTAAGGTAGGTGTGCTTGGTTAAGCATGGTCTTTCTCAGAATTTCTTACTCCCAGGCCTAAAAGGCATATTTACAGTACAATTGATTTTTCATTTCAATAATGAATTTTTTTATACTAAACACAAGTTCCTGAGGTCAATTTAGCATAATATTGTCCCTCTATGATGGTGAGAAAGGAAGCTTGGTTTTGGGTTCGCAATAAAGAAGTACATATATTTTCAAATAAATGGCCTATTAAAATGTGTTTCCTTGTGTTCAGACTAAGATGGTGCAGCACATCCGTAAAAAACATCCAGAATTTGCACAACTTACCAACAACATTCAGCCTCCTTTAGCTACAACCGTCATCAACAGCACTCCCGCAGTCATTGCTACCGATGGTACCACTTCTGAGGCTGTAGTGGTAAGAACCCACAATAGATCTTCATGAAATCAGATGTGTCATGTTTATATACACAATCTCATGTGATCACTAAGTCTTGCCTGAAAGTACACTTTTTGATATGGCATTTTGTGTATCCATATTCATGTGCCCTTCATGCTCTTTCTTTTGTTCCCTAGACAACAGACCTTTTGACACAGGCAATGACGGAGCTGTCTCAAACTCTGACTACAGACTATCGCACAGTGCAGGGAGACTTCCAGAGGATCCAGTATATACCTGTGACTCAGGCTGGAGGGGGTTTGAACCAATCGCAGCACATTCAGTTGCAAGTGGTGCAGGTTGCTCCGGTAAGAGCACAGCCAGTAAAATTCATTAGGAAAAAAAGTTCACCTTGTTTCAGATGTTTTTATTTAATAGGGCCAAAATAGTCAGGGCTTTTAGGTGATGCTCGTCAACTTATATAAACAAAAATATAGCCTCAGCCTCAGTTGACAGCAAATGTCGTCGTCTTTTATTTTTTGGCTCAAAATCTAAACATACAATAAGAAACAAGGTGGGAAAAAAGAATGGCCTTTTCTACACGCACAAACATTGAAAGTGTAATTAGCAGCCAGGCGTTACCAACGAAATGCGCAAGATTAGTTCAAGAAAAGCGTCACTACTTTCTTGAAGCAGAATTTTTATTTACCATATTTTCCGGACTATAAGCTGCTACTTTTTTCCCACGCTTCGAACCCCGCGGCTTAAACAACGAAACGGCTCATGTGGATTTTTCCTGGGTTTTTCCCGGTTTCACAAACTTCAAGCTAAAAAACTAAGCACCAAAACATTAGACCAATGAAATTGCGAACAAGTTCAGGTGAACCAATGAAACTCTTTATATTAAATCAGATGCCCTCCCACTGAATCAGGCCGCAGCACATCATAAATATGGATGAGGTTTCTCTGACGATTGACCTGCCGCTCACTCAGACTGTCAACAGGAAATCCGAATCATTCTTCATCCTGAAAACAACCGGGCATGAAAATATGCACTTCAGCTGTGTTCTGAGCTGCAAGGCATCGGGAGAAAAGCTTCACCGATGGCGATTTTTAAATGCACGACGATGCCAAAAGATAAACTCTCGAGAGGAATAGTTGTGAAAGAAAGGAGGAAGACCGTGAACAATGATTTTCTTGATAGGCTACAGTTTAGATACAAGCCGTTGTAACGCGTTGAGTCTGGGTGAAGGGAGAGTTTGCTAACTCCAGTTGCAACAGAAATCATATAAGCACAGACAGGTTTCCAAAACTCGTGCTTTTTTATTTTTCTTAGCATTAGGGGTTAGTCAAAGAAACTTAGAAATGAGCATCGGAAAATAATAAGGACATAATCCTCGGTCTTGCACACATGCAGTAATATCGGAAAAATGTGGCGGCAGGCTGTTCCCAAAATATGCCAAAAGATAAACTCTCGAGAGGAATAGTTGTGAAAGAAAGGAGGAAGACAGTGAACAATGATTTTCTTGATAGGCTACAGTTTAGATACAAGCCGTTGTAACGCGTTGAGTCTGGGTGAAGGGAGAGTTTGCTAACTCCAGTTGCAACAGAAATCATATAAGCACAGACAGGTTTCCAAAACTCGTGCTTTTTTATTTTTCTTAGCATTAGGGGTTAGTCAAAGAAACTTAGAAATGAGCATCGGAAAATAATAAGGACATAATCCTCGGTCTTGCACACATGCAGTAATACCGGAAAAATGTGGCGGCAGGCTGTTCCAAAAATGCTGCTCTGCTCTTAAAGGAGCCACACCTATTTCAACCGTTACACCCTGTAACAGACACTTTCTTTCGTTAAAGCCTGTGTAAAGTTCATTAGTTTCAGTGTAGACAGGTGTGGCTTATTTATGTTAAAAATAAAAATCTAGTAAAATTCAGTGGGTGCGGCTTATATTTGGGTGCATAATAGTCCGGAAATTGCGGTATTTCTTTCTTTATTTTTGGAGCACTTAAATGCGTCTCAATCATGGCAAAAAAAGTACATCCCTTAAACAATAGACAAACTTAAGAAATGTTGAAATAAGCAGTGAGTGAGTCAATTTTTTTTTTTAGAAAATATTTACCTCTTTACTAGGAGGTTCTATGTATTACTTACCAACAGGGTGTAATTATTTTTTTCTTTCTTTGCTGCTGAAAGATCTGTTGTGCTATTTTTTTTTTTTTTTTTTGGGTCACTTGCGGTTATTAGTTATTAGAGGATATTCTATTCCATTCTCCTATTCATTATAGATGCTGGTTAACACTGCACATTGTTACCTTAGGCCCTGAAAAATATAAACATAGAATTGGTTAATGGTGTGTTTTCTTTCTTCCATGAATGTACTTGCTTGTAAGAAACATGCTATGTGTTTATAACATCTTTAAAATCTTGTGCTTTCTTCTCTTCAGCCATCAACATCCCAGTCCCAGCACTCAACAGTTGATATGACCCAGCTGCAGGATCCTCATGGCTTTACTCAGCACTCCATTCAGGTACAACACATCCAGGTTTCTGAAGCTGTGGGGACTGTGCAGGCCAGTGCGCAGGTTTGCATGCACTACTAATTGTTTTTGCTGCTTTGCACACAGATGATTTAATACCACGGATCCTTACAGTCATTTTTCTGACCAAGCATGTTGTGTATGATTTTGATATTAATATTGAGACTGAACAATATTAAACTGTATCAAATGATTTCAGGGAAACACTGAACCCGGCTTGGATTAGTTTCAGTTGGTGTTTGTCACCATTATAAATAAATGTCTTTGGTTATTTTTTTTAACCTATCATTGTTGCTCATTTATTAAATCTTCCCAATTAGGTCACTGGCCAACCTTTAAGCCCTTCTTCTCAACAAGCAGCACAGGACTTAAATTCAGGTCGCCTACAAACATCAACCGGTCAAACACAAGGGACAGTTCAGCATGCTTACTTGCCTAGCAACTGGAACTATCGGAATTACCGTAAGTTTGCATATTTGCTTTTAATGTGCTCCTTGCAGGTTTCAGTAAAGGGGTTCATTTGTCCCTTAAAATGCAAACAAGTCTGGCAATATTAATACAATATAATAAAACTTTATCAGCAAAGGCTTCTGAAAGCTGTCGAAGGAATTACTCCATGTTCAAGTGATTTCTTTGAGACTGAAAGTAGGGTTTACTACATTACAAAAGAAACAGTTTAAAAGAAATATTTCTCCCCCCAAATGTTCCTGTCCAAAATTATTCAACTCCCTATGTTCATATGTTGTGGAGCTTTTAGTTTACACTTAATATAATTAAACAAATGTTTAGCTTGGTGCTCACCAGCTTTTGTCACTTTACTGTAGTCTTTGCCTATTCCTTATTTGCAAAAGCTTCCAATTTATTGGAAACCATGTTCCTTGGTTTCAGTGACGTCCCAGCTTTCTTTAAATACCACCATACATTTTACATTTAAATCTGGGGACTGACATGGCCACTAAAGAATATTCCAGGACCCGTCCTGAAACATGTTCCCCACCCTGAGATGACTGACCCACCTCGTGCTATCCCTTTATCAAGGGATAAAGCCTTGCCTTTCCTATTTCAGACACGCTTCTGATCTGTGGGTTCAAGATAGTTCTTCAGTTGCATCATTTAAACAGTCTACCAAATCTCTAACAAAGGTCCATGTTAACAGTCCAAGTCACTGGTGACTGTGGACAGTTGGACTCGTTTTCATGGCAGCATACAGAAGCTGATTACCAGGCCTTCCATCCAACAGTAAACATTGCCGTTGCCATTGTAGCTTGGATGCAATTATCTGCCCTCAACACTGACCCATACTGCTGCTTCCCAGTATGAGCACCTGATTTGGGACCTGAACGCACTACATTGAGATTAATATCTCATTTAATATGCTCAATGTTTTACTTGCATATTCAGGTCGACTGATTATGTGCTCATTGTTCAAGAGTGGAGTGTGGCCAGGTGTTGCCTTCATTAGCGCATGTTCTGTTCTGTTTGAATATCAGTTTGTTTTCACTGTTTTTCTATTTTCTTCCAGCTATACGTAATGTATACTGCTGTATAATGTGTTTTTGATTATCTGATATATTACTACACACTGTGTCTTTTGGAAGTTTAAGTGCTTTCTTGCCTTATATACATTATAGGGGTACACATCATATGTTTTCATTATCAATTTGTATAGGTGACTCACCTGCTACACAGATGATTGTAACACATACTAGTTCTTTGTAAAAGCCTGAATTTCTAAACTGTTACTGTCTCAGGAAAGGTTGAATAATTTTTAGAGCAACTATAAATGTTCCAACTTTTATTTTTTCTCTCTGTTTTAGCCTCAGAGATACAGATGATGGCTTTGCCTCATGCTCAGTACGTACTGGCGGATGCTGGCACACCTGTCACTGCAGCTGCTAACAGCAGCCAAGTCAAAACGGTGAGACACTGACATGAGCAAGGTTTTATATTACCTTTGTCAGAATTCTGCTTATGCATTTACTTTAATCAGTTAAACTTTAGGACATAAGCCTTATACCATATAAACCTGATAGATTTTGCAGACTACAATTTAAAACTATTTGTTGTTTTAACATATACAAGTGAGCAATCTGGATCCCTTAGAGTTTTGTTTTGCAAATGCAAATGTTCGGCAGGATCAAGTTAAATAAATTTTTTAGGTCATTATTTTAAGTCAAAGTTTACTCTAACACAAGTTTATCTTTATTAAATATGACTTAGCTCATATAAAAATAGGAAATATTTAATATCTATAGATGAGAAGACCTCCTGTATAGTGTCAAATATATTCTTTTAAACAGTTTTGTATAATAGACATTATATAAAAGCCAACACATTGTAAAAATCCAATTCAATTCAATTTTGCTAGAAAAAAAAAAAAAGTAAAGCAGCAAAGTCTGCCTACTGAGCAAAATGGCTGTGTGTGTGTGTGTGTGTGTGTGTGTGTGTGTGTGTGTGTGTGTGTGTGTTTATATATAAATAAATACGTTGGACTTACAGAGAATATAGTGTATTTTATCTACACACAATATTAGAAAACAGGCTCGAAAGTGAGTAATTTTGACAAAATCCTACAGAGCTTTGACTGTGACTGTACTAACATGTATGATAGCAAAATGTTATGTTGTAGTGAGTTTGACAAAAAAATATAATTATCTGTTTTGAAATACTATGAACACTCAATGTTTTCCTAAATGGCTGAAATTCAGAAGCAGTTCATGTTAAAATTGTAATTGTTGTAATGTTTGCAATTGATGTTTAAATCATTTTGTTTATCTTACAGACACATTATGTGATTTCTGAGGGGCAGACAGAGTTGGATAATAAACAAGATAATGCCCCACCCACTACCACTGAGGTAAACGGCGACCCACTGGAGCAGCCATCTGCCAGTCAACAGTCTACCACCCAGTATATAATCAAAACCACAACTAATGGATCTGGAGCGAGTGAAGTGCAGATTACAAAACCTTAAATCTGTATGTGTCCTGTTGCCTTTATTATCCTGTCATGATTTTAACTCAATGTTTATTCACCATTTTATTTAACTGAATCTTTATTTTTATGTTGAGATACTACTTTACATGAGAGATTTCTTTGAGTCTGACTTTGAGCAGATTTTATTTTTGGTTTAGCCTCTGTAATTTTGCTCAATATGACATTTTAGAGTCTTGCTGTCAGGCTAGATTAACAATCTCTGATTAATCTGACACTGAATGTATAAAATGTATAGAATAATCAAATCTCTTGAATTCATTTCTACATCCCCCTTTTTTTTGTTTTTCTGTTTTTCATGTATGTTTTAAAATGTTGACTTGTGGTTTTTGGGTTTGTAGCGTTACATTTGGTTTGTGTGAATATGTACTAAAGCTGCTTACACTGTGCAACTAATGAATTTTCTGATTCATGGATGCTTAGTATTTATTTGGCATATGGCTTTTGCTTACAGTGAGCTGGATATTTATAAGCAAAAAAATCAAAAAGGATAAATGAAGCCACAATTTAAAGAGGAAGAGATGTTCAATGTAAAGATTAGCTATTTCATTCGTATTGGTAGAGATTAACGTGTAAGCACCTTGTCTCAAGAAAATATTATCATGTCTCTAATACTGACACGAATTTATTATTTTCTTTGTAAACACTTGTGTATCCAAAATTTTGGTGCGGGTGACCTGGGACACCGAGGTTGACACACACTTATGAGCACGCAGTAAAAATTAATTACCCCCTTTTATTTATTATTTTTTTTTTTTAAACAACTATTTTTGCAGCTAGACACTTGTGTAGTTCTTCTTTTGTGTCTTTGTTGTGGAAAATGTGACGAAGTTTCCGGCAAAGGTATTATCTCTGAACAATCAATTATTTTGAATAATAAACGAATGAAGAGATTGTGTGGAAACGTAGAGCCGCTGCATGTGCAGGTATAAATGATTCCTCTTATACAGTTTATTTTCAATGAATAAAAGGAGTTATTACATGCCAGTATAAGAGATTGTGTTATGCAGGTTGTAGTTAGTTTTTTTTTTTTTTTTTTAAAACAAAATGACGTATGAAAAATGAAGTGTTTATTTTAAAACTCTATTGATGCTAGAGCTGAGAGTGGTTAAAGGGTGCTTCCATTTCATTGTCTCTTAGGGCTGATTGAACAAGTACGTTTGGGCTCAGTCACACTGCATTCCACACATTTTTCTGTAGCCTGAACAAAACTTCAAAACAAAAGGAGCTAGAAGACACAGCTGCTAAGCTGGTGTTACAGGACAGACAAGTCTTTTAGCTCTTATTAAACTAATGGAGAGCACATGTACAGTCATACAGTGTGCCAATCAAAGCTTCAACACCAATGCCTCAGCTGGCAACGCTGGATGTGAGGGACCTGAATAGTTACAGGAAGGGGAAAAGAGAAGAACGAAAAGGAGGGAATGATGGTGAGGTAAAGAATGGTGGGGTTAATGAGCAGAAGTGGTCCTGGAAGAAGTAAGTATGTATGTGTTTGTGGATTAGATTTTTTTTGATAATGAATATAAACACTACTGTGACTACAGTAGATATACTTTAGCATTTATGGTTCCTGAATGAGGAACAATCTGTGATCTTCCGAATTTAAAACAAAACACAGTTCTTTCACTTTTATCTTCACTGACTGCTTAATCCTGATCTTTGGAACAATGACTAAGGCACATACATTTTCATATATTTATTGAAATCTAGGAGCAGGTTTTTTGGAACTAGGAGGACACCCACAAAATAAGAACAAATATGATTCCAGTAGCTTGTGATTGGTCCAAAGCCCCTGAGGCTTGGAGATGGCTTCTTTTTTTTGTTACTACTCTGTTGCTCAACATTTAAACTGTTATTAAAAAAAAAGACAATCTTTAACATTGATATTATTTTTCAATAGTTTGCAGTCGGTGCATCGTATCAGATGGATTCAATATCTAGCTCTTGTAGCATCCTTGTGGTCAGTGGTTCAGAATGAGATACAGATTCTCCAGATTGGAGGCTGGTTGATGCTGGTTTGGATGCTGTGGAAGGGCCTTATGCTTTGTGTTTCTCTATTAAAGTTCCTTTACCAATGTGGTATGCAATATAAGCAGGTAGGTTAATAACCCATACATACACACAGCTTGTCTCAAGATGATATGGTATAATAGTTATTTTTTTTTATTGTTAAACAACTTTTTTAGAAGAAGAAAATCTCAGAGAACAGTGAGACTGTCAGGAAAAGGACTGTCCAACCTAATCAGGCATGGTATGAAATTCGATTCTTTCAATTGTTGCTACTCTAATTAGGACACTCCTATATGTGTGTGTCAACCAGAGAAAACCCTTCATATTGTAATTGTTTCTTGATTTTACTGCCTCTAATATTTTTCTGTATTTCTGCATAAATGTAACTGAAAATGTGATTCATACTGACTTGGTTATTCATCATTGTGGACATAACTATGTTTTGCTTGATGATCCACATTAAACACTCACATTACTCAATCCTTAGATGTTACTCTGGGCTTCTTTGTGGCTTCTCATAATATAATTAGCCACACTGTTGGAGTAATTGGTGAATTCCTATTCTTTGGGACAGTAACAGTGATGCAGATTTTCACAAATTTGTATATCAGCTGCCTCACAGTGACAGTAGACACCAAAGTCTTTAAAAATTGTTTTGTAAACTCTTCCAAGCCTGTTAAGAATCAAAAGTAATTCTAAAGTAATGTATTAATTAATTCTTCTCAATCCATGACACAGTTCTAAAAACCTGTCCTTAAAACTTGGGAGAGTTTGCTCTATTTATCCCTGAAAGCTCCTTGATTAATACACTTGATTTTTCATAACTGTAAAAGTAATTGTATTTAGCATATTTATTTGAGTTGGATTTTCTTTATCTGGTCTTTGGTTCACATTTCATTGCATATTCATGATTATCAACCTATCTAGAAATACAGAGAAATGTAAATTATTCACAAAATTGTTTCTCTACATTTGTAACCTAATTTTCATTCATAAAAACTTTACAGACATATTTTTAAGACTTTTTTATTTAGAATGGGAAACTGAAGTAAAAGTTAGTCACAGCATTTATACAAGAACCTCAATGTTGGTTCTTTACCCCTCTGCTGTGAAAGTGGCCGGGAAATAATAATTCGATAAAGGTGTTAGGCAGCTGCTTGGTTGGCTACATTAACAATCTTTTCACTTAGTCATTCAAACATTTTTTTTTACTTTGCCAACATTTATCTATTTAGAGAGTATAATGATGCATATTGACTATCACCATATTTCTGTAACAAGTGGCTATCCAAAAGCAGACTTGGCTATCAAGCTTTAAGAAATCTTAGAAATCTTTAGAAATCTAAACTGACTGTTTGTAACAACACATTTGACCCAACGCATGGTTGTTAAAATTTTTTTTTTTTTTTTTACACATTACCTAAAAATTATTTATGTCTTTATAATGTATAACTGACAAAGTACAAATTAACAATCTACATAATGTGTATGAGCAACTTATAATTAACTTTATGCTCTGCTTTAAAGGCAATGCAGGATCAACTTAAAATTCCAACCCCCTTCTTACACTTCTACATTTAGTTCTTATATTACTAACTGGCAAAATGGAATTATAAAATAACCAATCATAATGAGCCAACCTATTATTTATTCTGAATTCTGATTTATCTTAATCTGTCCATTTAGGTTGCTGTAACTTATTTTCTCATTCTCACCTCTTCTACATTCCCATGCACTCTCTTTTCAGGGGCAAGGCCAGACTTCCAGAAACATAATTAGTAATCACCAGGAAGTCCATTTTAAGTTCTCAAAGTTCCCTTCCTTATTGTATTACAAGGCTACAGGCACTCCTCATACCACAGGGTGTGGTTTGCCTTTAAAAACATTCTTTTGGTCTGTATAATAATTTATTTTTTTCTTCTTTATCTACAGTTACATCAATCAGCAAGATGCAGGTCATATGCTATTAATGGCGAGGGCTTTACTGGATGGCTTGGTGGTCTCCCTTCTCCAGGAACAAGTGTCAGATCCAAAGGTTTCCCAGATACAAGGCCTTCTCTCCAAACTGGAGGTCAGTCGGATATCTAGCTGTATTATACATTTTGGTAAAGTTCTCACTGTCATGGTTTTTATGGGCAAAATGGAGTGGAGTAATGCTGTTGCTGTCAAATCCATATCCATATTTTCAGTAGCAGCTTGTGACCATAGATTTTGGTGAGTCAGGTGAGGGATGACAATCAAAAATGACAGTTTCAAGCAAAGTTTGATTACTCTGTAATAGGATGTTAGAGGCCTAGCCTCCACAGTTTAGCTGCTTTACACACAGCTTTACACACAGTTTAGCTGCTTGTTTCGAGCAGTATTAAATATGCCATTGGTCAACTGTTCAAGTTATATCATTAAACTGGTGGTTTAAACAAGGTTCTAGCAAAAACTTCCAGGCCAACAACATCTGAAGAAATACACAAACCAGAAAGACCAGAAACTAGCTCTAAAAACTCATTTTTCTCATCTTTCTCACACCCTCCTTTTTTTTGCCAATACTAGTGGATTACAAATGATCTTGATCACTAAGTGTAATTAACGTGGGTCAGCTCAATGTACTATGACAGAGGTTGTTGCACTTCCCATTCTGGCCACTAGGTGTAATAAGAACTCTTTTTATGCTATGCTCTGTACGGGCAAATCGGTTTCTTTCACTTCTAGTGGCAAACTATGTTTTTTATATATCTTACTTTGAAAGAATCCCTACAGCATTAAGACATTCTATACAATTGCCTGCTTCCAACCTTTTGGCCATCTAGTGTATCTGTCTATAAGTAAGGCATAACTTAAGGGAGACAGATCATGGCATAAATAAAAATAATAAATTAACAAATAAACAAAAATTGCAAAGACCTCAGAAGTAAAGATGGGCAGAGACTCGCTAATCTGTGGAATTTTGGATCTACAAATTATTGAACAATTTCAGAATAATGTTTCTCATCTACAGTACATCATAATATGAAAATTCTGAGTAACACTGTGCACAAGGGGCATTTAAAAAAATCAACATTGTATGCCAGTGCATTAAAACCAGACTTAATTCTGTAATGGAAATGACTGCATGGACTCAGAAACGCCTCTAGAAAGCAGTGTTCATGAACACAGTTCACCTTGTCATCCACAAATACAGGTTAAAGATATATCATGCAAAAATGAAGCCATATGTGAACTTGATTCAGCAACACTGCTGCCTTCTATATATTATATAGATATATAAACATAACTTGGTGATATGTATATATTTATATAACGTATTACCAAGTCACCATCTTTACTTATCTGACTGAAAAAACTGTATGACTCAAGGAAGTGCTTTTTTTCAGGTGAGCTCTAATCTGCATGCACCTTTTTTAGGCAGTGTCTCGAGTATTAACAGGGGCAGTAAACAATAGTGTCCCTACTGAAGAGCAACTGCGGCAGACCGATAATGAGGAGGACAAAGTGATTAAGGATAAAGTAGAAGACAGAGTGAAACATATTTGCACTTACCTGCAGGAGAGGTAAAGCTTATGCCAACAAACTGCATTTGTATTCTTTTTTTATTACCTGTATATTTGTAAAGATTGACTTAGAATAACAATACAAATTGTATAGCTTGCTTTACCAATTTAGTCATTGGCAGATAGTAAAGTATGATCATACTTCAGAGAGTAAACCCATACTCTCTTACTTTATTACTCTCTTTTCTATCCTTTTCTCCTTTGCTTAGAGTGAGCGCTCTGCATTTTCTCCTTCAGACTCAGGATCAGTATGGGTTATGCATAGCTAATGTTCAGCAGGAGTTGCAGGAGTACTGGGAGCTACTAGAGGATTTGCACACTAAAGTAACTCTGCAGCCAGAAAAGTGCCAGGGTCCAGAGGATCCTCACACTGTCCTCACTGACACTGAGGTAGAATTATAAATGAATGTAAACTAAAGAACAAGTGAATTTGCTTGTCAATAAATTTCTCTATTGTATGTTTGCACATTTGTCCTTAAGGGTTTATACACAAAGCTGGGCCTGTTTCAGAGTAGGATTCATGAATGTCAGATGCTCCTGAGCACAAGCACACATCTACTTGAGGTGAAGAATGTCCTTAGAATGTCCTTGTGTATATATATATATATATATATATACACAAGTGTTAAAAAATTTATTCTCTTCTTCCCCTGATTTCATACTCACACAAACTATCATACATTTGTTAAATTATTGTTTTTCTGATTTTTTAAAACCTTTTCAACAGGAGTTGGAAAATAGGTTACAGGCTCTGGCTCAGACTATGGGCCTAACGCAGAAGTCTGCTTGGACGAAAGATCTTTTGCAGTGTAACACTCAACAGGTGCACTACCCTCAAAATCTAATGTTGAGCAATTTCAGATGCCATATTAGTTTGACCTTTGCATCACTAAAGATATCAAAGGATTTATATAGAACATTTTGATAGTTATCGCAAGATTAAAGTTGCTCATGATGGTTCTTCTAAGAAAAACAGACATTTCTCTAAATTGTATGCAGGTCGACACTAGAGAATTGATTTCATTTAAATTGATTTAACTTCATTTAGATTATTTTCCTTTACATTAAGCTCTTGGCAGCCTTGAACAGATTTTAAAATCAGCCCTAAAATGCCACCGGGTTTTACAGACTCAACCTTGTTCCAAAACTAGCACAGGATGGTGTAAACATGGCAATCGTACCAGTGTTGTATTTTCCTGTGACGCACACTGCAAGAGGGCAGGGTCAATTAGCATATGAGGAAATGAAACATAAGATTTATCTTATAAGATTTACAACACCCTACTTAATAACATGGTAAAAACCTTATCTGATTATTAAAAATATGTCTTTCTTTAAATTCAGGTTATGTTTCTAGTCAGGTTGTTTAGTGAGCCATGTTGTATTGGATGGATCTCACCTGAGTGTTACAACTTTACATGCTGCCAAGATGGTCTGGCTGTTGCTACAGTTGGTACTGCAAACTGCTCATAACGGGTTGCAATGTTCAGTGGACTTGAAGTAATATGAGAACTTAAGAGGGTGTCAGAATATTTTCATGTTTCTCTGTGGGTGTCTATATCTTGCAAGCAGTATTGGGCCTGTGTGCAGTGCTTGCTTATCCACTGGGACAGCTGAGCCTGCCAGGAATTCAACAAATATTATTCTTTATAAAATCCGTATTCACAACACGTTTTGAGTGACTAAGAATGAAAATGTCACTATTTGACAGTAATAAACAAATGTTCAATAGAATTGCTCTCATTTCTATAGGTTGTGTAATCAGGAGGCAGTGCACTCACTGCCCCACTTACTTTTTATAAATGTAGATATTTATTATAGTTTTCGTATTAGTAGTAGTTTTGTCAATGCCCAGCTTTCTTATCCACTCATCCATGCCACTCCTGGGTGGCACACATGTAGTTTCTTCACTAAAATGCCAAGGGTTGGCGCTTAAGTTTATTGATTGAGGCATCACAATACAACAGCCTCACATTACACATACAATGAATTCACTGCAGCAAGCCATTATTTCTTTGCTAATTATAATATCAAGGTGGCTACCTGGTTAGCCTTAAAAATATTCACTGTCTTTTTGGGGGGTCAGTTTAAGTTGTGATTTTGATTGTTTATTAGAAATCAAATGCAGATGCTTTCCTATACTCCTATACTAGTGACATAGAAGTTCCTCCCAAATCATCAACCCACCCTCAATTTAAGTAAAGATTTGTTCCCTATTGTCATGGACATTTTTTTAAATTAATCAAGATAATGGTTTCCACATCATACATTGAAGCATCAAAATAATGTAATGGCTCAGCATTGTTTCTGACTCTTTGTAAAAGCTAATGGTCTGTAATTAGAAAAACTTCCTACAATCAATATTGGTGGATTTTGCTTCAAAATCTAAACCCAGAATCTCACCCTCAATTTAAATATAGATTTTTACTCCTTTGTGATTTACATTTTTTTAGCATTAGCTTAGATTGTTTGAAATAAGTCTATCCAAAACATACTGTACAGTGAATTATTACGATACACCATTTACTTGCTTCCTCGAAATACACTTTGCTCTATTTCAGGTCCAAAATGTCTGTGAAAACTCACAATGTTTGGAATGAAACAAACATAATAGTGAATCTTGCCATGAAAAGTGCATAATTCATATTGGAGTGGCTCAAAAACTCTAATGCCTGCTTGAAAATGCATATGTGAACATGTCTAATTCAAAAACGACAGCATTCAGTGCAAATAATAGACAAAATATTTCAAAGTAACATGTTTGCTTAGTTTTAAATATATATATATATATATATATATATATTTTTTTTTTTGGCAGTTTAAAAAAGTCTTCAAGGATTTCACATCCCTGGCACAACAGACTCAAACCTTTGCGATGCATCTGCAAGACCTAAGTGTGTCACAAGAGAAAAACAGCATTAAATCATCTGATGTGGAAAACTTGCAGAGCTGCTTATCACATCCCTCATCACTTCCTGTGTACAGTATTGCTCTGCCGAATGAAGATACCTCCTTGGAGCATGATCCAAGACCCCTACACACACCCAGCTCAAAATTCTCAATGATAAACTTGCTTTGCGGGGTGAGACGACGGAGGTGAACTTTGACCTGAAATGAGTGAATAATATTGTGTAATGAATATCAAAATGTTCTTAATGACTTTGAATGTAAAAATGCTTTATTTATGAGTTGTGAAAGTACATGCTTGCTGCTCAAAAATCAATTAAAGTACAAGATTTCCAGATATTCTCCATTATTTTATCTATAGGTTAATGTATTAAATGTTCAAGTTAATACAGTCACTGAACTTGTATCTTCACCTTCTGCTTCACCAGTAAAAAAAAAAGAAAATGTTTTAATATTTAAAACACTAGATTAAGAAATCTGCTTGTCAACTTCTTGAGTCACAAAAAACAACATTTACCTTTTAGAAAAAAATGCAATATATTGCCAAAGGTTTCTGGATACTTGAAAAAGATGGTGGACACCAACATTCTTCACCAAAAGGTTTTAATGACCGAAGTATCTGAAAGTTATTTGCAAGCTGTTGTATTACAATTTGTCTGCACTCAAACTAAGGGGCCCAAACATGTTCCAGCATGACGATTCACCAGCACAAATCTGGGTCTGCGAAGGCATGGGTTTGTAAAAGCTTGTGTGGAACAATTTAGGTGATCTTTATAAAACCCTGACCACTGGCTGCATCCAAGGCCTTCTAGCATGAAATCACTGTCTGACCTTAATGCCCAGAGTGTAAAGCCTTCCCAGAAAAGTGGAGGTTATTATAACAGCGTAGGAGAATTCCTAACAACAACAAAAAAAAAAATACTGCAAAATTTACAAGCATCACAAACAACTCCACCTCAGTGTGGCCAGTAAATACAATATTGTGATTGGTTTTGTGTTGTTTCCATTTCACTAATGGACATGGAGGACTCATGCACAAGTATAGCAGCAATAAGTTGCACTTAACATTGTATCATAAGAATATTTTAGTTCCCTTTCAGGAAGTCAAGTTGCGTCAACAACGCTTTGGAAATGCTTCCACATTGTCCACGCTTTGAATCACATGTATAATCAGTCTAATGGAAAGGTGCGACGTCACCAGGCGGGGTGATGTCATGAAGAGGAAGCTATAAAATACACATGCACCTCTTTGTGCACCACGGTATACCCTGCCACATATTATGCATTAACCCTACCACATATGGTACCTTCCGCCTTCCACCTGGAACCCTAGAGGACTTAGGGGGCTCACCACCTCTCACAAGGCCTCGGAAGTAGCGCCAGGGAGTTCGCCCCTCTGCTCTAAAAACACCAGAGATCAGTCTCTAAAAGCTGATTCCCTTAAGAGACTATCTAGCAGCCTGAAATTCCTGCTGGACGTGCCTCAATGGGTCCTGCGGACTGTAGACAAAGGAGATGTAAAAGCTCTCTTGAGGAAGGAGGCCACCTACACCCGCCCTGCCCCGGCAACCTTAGGAAAATGGTGTGTAAACCCTGCCACATATGGTGCTTCAGGGCACACAAAGTGCCCCCCTTCGCCTTCGGCCTGGAACCCTAGTGGACTTAGGGGGCTCGCCACTGGAGCAGGACTTAGGCATTTTCCCTGCTGCTCTAGAAGCACCAGATGTCAGTCCCCAGAGATTGATAAACTTATATAAAAATGCTTCTCTCCCCGCTCTGTAATAAAGTATGTGAGTGTGGCGCCAGCGCCCCGACTCTCCGGGGAGTCCGAATTTGGACAACGTTAATAAAGTGACACTAGCTCGATTACAGTGGTTGGTGGTTTGGCATTGATGTGTTGTTCTCACCAAAATGAAAGAATGGTGTTAAGACGGCAGTAATGCAGTCACTTACTGTAAAGCAGGTTTTATATATATATATACAGTGGAACCCGGTTATGTCAATGTCCTAGGGGGTCGCCAAAAAGCATCGAGGTAACCGATGATCGAGATAAAAAAAAAAATCAAAATGGCGGCAATATATTAACGTGCTTGAAATTTCTTTATGTACATGATGTGCATTAATAAATGAGAATGTGCATGCATGTGTTTTTGAAGTTTTTTTTTACACAACAGCGTTGCCGCGATTTGTTTGATGAAGGCATGCTATAAAAATGTACATACGTTTGTTAACAACAAAAGGCATAAGTACACCTACTAACAGCAGAGATTAACCAGTATACAATACAAACCACCGTCCATTCTCCATACAAACCTTTATTATATTCTCCAACAATATAAACAAACAGATCGCTCAAACAAACAAACAAAAAAAACAGCGGCTGCACAGTGCCATCTCACATTTAGTCCACATGTGGAAAAAAAAAGAAAAATAAACAGTAAATAAGTTTCTGAAAACTTATGAGCATCACGTTGAAGTAATCCGCACAAACACATAAAGCAAAGTGTCCGAAAAAACTTCCGTCCGCAATGCTGAGGGGGAGATAAGCCGAGAGATAGAGAGAGAGAGGGAGAGAGAGAGTTTGTGAATGGAAAAATAGGGAAATTCGAAAATACCGCAACCGGCCGCACGACGCAAAGCGGGAAAAAAACCCCGGAAGATCCAAAACCAAACCCGAAATCAAAAACGAGGGACAGAAATGTCTCAAACGTGAACATGAAAGGGGCGTGGCAGGCCGTGCTCGGTAAGGAGTTAAAGTCGGGAGCGCCGCGCTCCCGTTCATCGCATAACATTTAACAAAAAAAAGCATATGTGCACTTACTAACAGCAGAGATTCACCAGTATACAATACAAACACCTGTAGCAGCTGTAAGGTTTGATTTTTCCGCCACTTTCGCGAGTTCTTCTGCGGCTGCACAGTGCCGATCGACATAACTGACGTTATCATTTCTAATTGTTATTGACATAACCGATAAAAAATGCTTAGAAAAAGCAAGAAATTGGCGGTTCCACTTCAAAAATGTCGACTTAATAGGGTTGTCGAGGTAACCGAGGGCGAGATAACCGGGTTCCACTGTGTATATATATATATATATATATATA
>MU551647.1:10428-20837 GCA_024362625.1 Silurus asotus | reverse complement strand
TATTATTATTATTATTATTATTATTATTATTATTATTATTTGTATTTGTATTTGTATTTGTATTTGTATTTTTGTAAATGTATTTTTATTAATCTTCGAAATAGCTAAGATGAAACTTTGTAGCTGCAAATATATATATATATTTTTTTTCTTTTTTTTTTTTCCTTTTCTAGTTGTGCCACTCTTTCCTCAGGTAGGCACTGTGGCATTTTCTGCAGCCCCCCACCATGAGAGCAGGTTGATTCCATCTCTCTGCCCTGGAGACCTGGCACAGGCACCACAGAAGGAATTTTCCACAGTTACGCTTGTCCAGGACATACACACAACCACCTTTGTCCAAGCCAGAGCTTACCACACCTCCATCCTGTCCAAAATGTTCTCAGCAGACATTTTTTTTCCATCTTTCCTTCCTACTCACAATCTCTTTCATTCACTTTCCTCCCTCTCGCTCCTAGTTTATTTCTGTTCCATTTCTTTATGTTGTCTATCTTTAAACACATCCTTTAGCTGTTTATATCACTTTACCTGTCTGTACAGCACAGTGTTTGCATAGTTATGAATTTCATCTCTAAATAAAATAAAAAAATTAAAATGTTTTAATTAAAATCAATTAAGTGTTTTGTGTATAGTAATATTGCTTAAAGCAGCTTTACAGAAACACATTTTAGGTATAGGATTTAAATTAATACATTCATCCCTCTTGAGCAAGCCAAAGGAAAAACTCTTTAAGACAACATGATGAAGAAACCTTGAGAGGAATCATTCTCAAAGTGTACCCATCCTCATCTGGCACTGAATAGTACAATTGTAAATAATTTCTCTTTGGTAACTGTAACCTGTTTATTCCTAAAGTGTTTTATTCCTAAATAAAAAAATATATTTGATTGTGTGCAAATAAGAAATGAGAAATGAGTGATGTTAAAAATGGCTCCCTCAGGTGGGCTGGAGGAGACCTCGTTTGGAATTTTTTGGGGTAATAAAAAAAAAATCTAATTTGCGCATTTTGTAAATGTATGAATTAAAATTAAATAGTTTTCTTTTCTTTTTTTTTTCGAAGGTCCTTTTTTAATTCATGATATCACATTTTATTCCTTGTCTATATTAAGCACATTAGAAAATGACTTGGAACAAATGAAGACTATCCATCATGGTCGATGGAGGTAATCCATTCTTTGAAACCTTTGACCTTAATGTCACCTAAATAATATATATTCAATTTATAAAAATTTTTACTTCTTCGTTGTTCTGCCATACACATTCATTGGCACCTCAAATTAAATTTTTTGGTAAATCCTCCTTGGTTAGACTAGCAGCACTGAATCACTCACTGTGATGCTGAAGAGGGGTGGCATCTGAGGAAGAGAAGTGTTTTTTTTTTACATGTTTATGGTTACCCACCCGATTTCCAAGTAACTCACATTTATTTTATTTAGCAATTAGGGGCATCATAGATGTAATGTACCATTTATATCTGTTTTAATAGTGCTTATGAAAAGTGTACACATTTGTGTTTAGGCTCTTTTGCTAATAGGCTCATCCTTTATAATAATAGCTCTTTAATTTTTTTTTATTGTATATATTAGCTAGCTGCATTGTTTATTTTGCATTCAGCAGGAATGCAGTGCAAAAGAGATTCAGATTTTGTTCCAATCTAAAAAGCTTTTATGTATAGCTGTACTCACTTTTAGAGTGGGATTGATTTTTAGCCTGGGAATGTCATCTTTCTAGCCTACACACTCACTTGGGATGTCCACAATGACAAATTCACTCTACGGAGTAGGGTGAATATGAATTCTCAGAGTCTGCAAAATAGCAAACATCTTCTTTTTTTAGATGGCAGCATAACAAGTTTTGACACTAACAAATCTCAGTAACTGTCAAGCCTTAAGCAATAATCTTCTTGTGATTTAAAGAAGTAATTAGAGTATGAACTGTGACTCTATTTTCTTTATGGGAAATGGGAATTTATATTATTTGCACTAGGATGATCTTACCACAGTCATTGCTGTATTATGCAATAACACACTGTGTGTGGCACACATACAAACATTCGAAAAATAATGCACACTTCTTCTTCTTCTTCTTTTTCTTCTTTTTCTTCTTCTTTTAACAGGGCCAAACTAATCTGGTTTTGATCTAAGGCAAAATCAAATGTAATAAATAGTATTTCTTTAATAGCTTGCTTTCTGTTTTCATTTGTCATACACATTTAAACATGTATAGATAGTCAAAGCTTATTTCTGGCTATAAAATCTGCAGTCTGTTCATCTGTTATTTGTTGGAAAGCCTTGTTATTGTGATATTTGAAAATGTAGTGTATGATTGTATGTCTATTTATTAACATGTGTCTGCATGTCTTTTGCCTATAATACTGCACATGCATTAAAAACATCTGACATTCTATTCTACACTTTGATCAAAAATAAGCACACACAATCCTTTCAGAAAACATAAAAAAAGAAAGCTGACGTACTGTAAAGACATTAAATACAATTTGTGGAAAGAAATATCACTGCCAAGTGGCATAGAAGACATTGCATAGTGTGTGTGTGTGTGTGTGTGTGTGTGTGTGTGTGTGTGTGTGAGAGAGAGAGAGAGAGAGAGAGAGAGAATGTGTGTTTGAATAGAGAGATATTCATTTTGTCATTAGTAACATTGCATAGTGTGTGTGTGTGTGTGTGTGTGTGTGTGTGTGTGTGTGTGTGTGTGTGTGAGAGAGAGAGAGAGAGAGAGAGAGAGAGAGAGAGAGAGAGAGAAAGAGAGAGAGAGAGAATGTGTGTTTGAATAGAGAGATATTAATTTTGTCATTAGTATTTTCTTTCTTATTTCTTCTTGGGGAAATCCCAGCATGCTCAGCCATTTTTGGGAGGAAAGACTTCATGGCAACACTATAAGGTCAGGGGGCATTAGGAAAGATTATTTGCTAATGCAGTCTGTACCTGGTGTGCCACTGTCTATGTGTAATGGCAGTAGTACTAAGAGTTTCAGTTGGAGCCCATTTGCATGAGGTTTATAAAATGCAATGTCCAGAATCCAGTAGTCTGTATCAATAAGCAAACCATGGTCAAATAGAAGGATGTCCAAAGAGACAGAACCAAAAGCAGAATACAATGAACAGTCAGAATCCTAGACAGAGGACACTACACATATATACACAACAATCACACAATCCAATAGGGAAAACAACAAAGAACAGGAAACAACCAAACCAGAAAACACAAAGAAAATGCAGGAATCATTTAAGCCCTCAGATGGTTCAAGCCCTGGACTAGATAGGTACATGATGCTAATGAAGCAATTTACATTTTACAATTTTAGATCAATTAGCAAATAAAAACTTTTCCAGAATTGCTGGAAAATTCCTAATGAAAAAAATCCTTTTTTTTTTTGCTTAAATACGATTGTACACGGTACCCATATTCTTGAGGTCAAAATTTACACAAGGGCTGCCAATAACACTGACAATTAATTAGTTGACTGTAAATTCTTAAACAGGCAGTGACTCCCCAAACGTGCTCTGCAGGCCTGAGAAAGAAGTCCATTAACTACCGATTTACTGTCAGCATAAGCCTGGGGCTTTGTGCACTGACAGAATCTGAATAGGCGTCACAATACACCCTCCTGCTCCTCCTTGTCTTCTTTCTCTTGTGGATAGATGAGTGTAAGGCTCTGGGCCCTGAAAGATTTTAAAAGAATGGGGACCCTGTGTTGGGGGTTTCACTGGCATGCGACAGGGTGACAGAATCTTTGTCTAGAGGCCAAGCTGTTTGTTTAGCCTTTAACTATTTGAACAAGTTTGGGTAGGGTAACTTGTCTTAAGAATGTAAAATCCGAGGAATCCATTTTGTAATCTTTTTTTATTGTCTTTTATTGTTATAATGTGCTTACTGCATGCATTATCCTCAAATTGTAATTAAAATTGGCTTTATGTTAAACCAAAAAAGTATACAGTATACAGGATAACATACCAATATGATTTCAAACTACTAAAGTATCTCACCTGTAAGTTTTACTTTTGCATGCTTACATTTAAATCAAAGCAAAACAGCTTGAATGTGTACATAGGTTCTGTTTCTATATGAGGTGTTAGTTAATTAATAATTCCCATACTATTTCATAGCACTATTAAAGACATTGCAACATTAGTGATGTTGTAGGTCATAAGAAGTATTTTATATTCAGAAAAATTGTTCCCAATGAAGCATGGATAACAGTTTGGTATTGTGGTCAAATATTTTACGTCTTTTGGGGACCACTGCAGGCTTCAGGCTGGTGCATTCTAGATCACCTGGGGCTTATTTATAACATAGTAAGTTTGTATACTAATATTATCAATCTTTCTATAATGTTAAGACATTTAAGGTTTGAAGCTTATTATTTTCAGGTATTATTATCATAATACCTGTAAAACTAGTAAGGGTACTTCTCTATTGTCAGAATTAAATATTAAAAAATAAGTATTCAGTGTTTAATGTATTTTAATGGCTAGATATATCATATCTATTAGTAATTTATTTCAAAAATATTACTAAAAATATTTTGTCTGGAAAGAGCCCTACTCTTAACACAAACAAAATCTTGTGTATTTGAAAAAATGTTGGGATCTATAGTATCAATCCCTCACTTAGCCATTTTCAGTAACCACTTTATCCTGATTGCGGAATTGACAGTGCCAGTGGTGCCTGATTCACGGTGCCAATGTCCAATGTCTAGTTTCCCTGCCCCCCTTGAAAAAATGTATTGTTTCTTCCCTGTTGTGTTCTGTCATTCAGTTTTGCACTTGATAATTACAAGCAATAAACATACCCTAACCCTAACCCAAGGGCTTCTGCTAATTGCCATAAATGTAAATGTACTACAATCAAGCTAATATTATTTCTCAACTCCACTAGACCTAGCCACTCTGGCAATGCAACAATGTAAAGCATCGCCCTACCTGGTCAAGTAGTAGATCATTTACTGGTTCAAATAGCAGTCTTAAACAGTACTCTTATGAGACAGTGTTTGCAATGTACAGGTATGCAGGAATAAACGTGCTGTTCAGTTACACCTTTATCTAGAAACATAGAAATAAATAGGCATTGACCTAGAACTTAAAAGCTGATTAGGGGTGATAAAGGAGAAGTTAACAAAAGTAATGTGAAGAATTGTACTTCTTCTAGATAAATAAGAGAGCTAAACTCTTTCTGGCACCATCACATTCTGGGACTATCAGTGCTTGATACAAAGGAGATTACATTTGATGGTACAATGCCAAGCAATTGCTGAGATATTGCAAAATGTAACCCTGGGTTCTTAATACTGATCTTTATTCAGTATTTTGGATTACTTTAATACACTACATTTTGGCAATGAAAGACTGCACATTGTCAGCTACAGTTATAACAAATAGACTGTGAATAGATTGGTGTTAGGTTCACAGTGTTCCAAGAAAACATTCCTACACCGTTACACCACCTCAATCAGCCTGAACTATTGATACAAGGCTATGTCCATGCGTACATGTTTTTTTGGTACCAAGCAGAAATCCTTTCATCGAAGCAGGCTATGCTTTTCCAATCAACTGTCTAGGTAGTTTAGATGAGTCTGTGTCCACTGCTGGTAGAAATGAAACTTGACATGGTCTTCTACTATTGTATCCCTAGTGAATATAGCCTTACTGTCAGCTCAAATCTGGCCACAGTCTGGTGGTTCTACAGGACCACTGCTCACTGAATGTTTTTGTTGTTATTGTTTTTATTATACAGTTCTGTTTAAATATTCAGAGACTGGTGTGTTTGAAATTCCCAGGACATCAGCATGTATTGATATACACAAACCAGCCCATCTAACACTTTCAATCATGCTATAATGTATGTCACGATCATTTTTTCCCCTTTTAAATGGTTGATGATAGCATTCTAAAGTTTTTTCTAATTGCCTGTGGTATTAGTACAAATACTTTTTTGTTAGAATTAAGTGAGAGCCTCCAGTAAGTATTTATAAAATATTTAGAAGAAATCTGTGGTGTCAAAAGCTACACTCTGTCAAATACAAGCAAGCAAACAGAACCGTAATAAAATGTCTATAGTAGGATATTTACCGTTGTAACTAGTTCTGTCTATGAGCTATTGTGAGGCTTAAATTCATTTCTCTAACCTTTAAGATGAAGGGGTCTGATACTGGCCTATATGGTTCAAGTATGATTTTAATCATAGGTTTAAACAACTATTTTGAAAAAAATGAAATTAGTTGAAACTTCTAAGGGAAGTAAATCATTCTTATTTCTGATATGATGTGGTTATATTGATATTTGCATGGTCAATTATCAGATTGTCGTTACATACTGTGTATGTCTTATTTTTAGATTATTTTGAACTACAATATTAAGAACCTATGGTTATTTTGCTATCTTCTATTAAGGTAGAGAGGTACACTGATCAACAGTGCCAATAAACTTTCTTAAGCACAGGAGGCTCTGCTTTTATGCAATTACGAGGTAACAAGTTAGTTTAATAGCATTTACATTCTAATTTCGAGTGTTCTGTTTTTATAGTTCATGTATGATCATTGTACCAGGGTGCTAACTGCTGTCTGGATGCCGCAGCAGATGCATAAACAAGCACCAGTTTATTCTGATCCTTGGTAAAATCAGAAAATACTACCAAATATCCCCTGGATTACTTACAGAGAGGGCTTTTTCTTACAAAGCCCCACACTTGTGTTTGGAGCCTTTGAGTTTGGAGGATTGTTTTATAAACCTGGGATGTTTGGATGCTATGTTACAATCTTAACGTGATGTTACGTAAATACACAATTTATACCATACATTTTTATTTTTATATAGCTGCTTTCTGACAGTATTTATAGTTTGATGCAATGTAGAAATAAAAATTCACTAAATTAAATATGCTCTGAATCTGAATATGAAAAGTGCTGCTCTGTCATATTTTTAAATGAATTTAATTAATGAGGAGTAAAAAAAAAAAAATCAATGCCCTAGAGGACAAGTGAAAATCAATTATTTTTATTTATATTATTTTGAGCAGCAACATTGTGGCAATGTAAAACAGGATTAAATAGTTCCATGTCTAGACAAATATATAAATATGTCTACTCAGTGTGGTACATGTAGAAACAAACATTAAGCACAATCCCATTGGTACAACTTGCATTTTCACACAGAATATAACGTCATGTTAGATTGGTTAATTTCTATAGGGATTTCTATGATTCTTAATTTGCAAGTTACAAGAGCAACCTGTGAGATATTTCTAGCTTTATGATTTCATCTGTAATAAGTTTTTGGCCTTTTGCTATTTTACTAATGACATGCAGCTGTGGTCCATAGTTTGGGGCTTGGCCAACTATGCAGCTGTGTCCAAGAATACCTAGTATTAAGCAGAAAAATCTTTATGGTTGCATTTTCATGCATGCAAAAACTCAGTTTAGATGTGATTAGCCAGAATTTTTTTTTTCTATTTCAGCTGACAGATATAAACATATACTGATGTCTGTGGTTGACACAACAGATAGTGTGTAAGTTAATATCTGGAACCTGGCACTGTAGTGTTATTTTATAACCACCCCCACCCCTCACATAAGCATTTACATTGCCAAACAATATCATACAGAACTCATTAGTAGTGCAAAAAAACACTTTATAGCAGTGAGAATTTTCCAGATATCCATGTGGGACCATTTGTAGCAACACAAGATTAGTCATACGTGAAGAAAGTTCCAAGCAGAAGTGTTATATTATGTTGTCTTTATTTATTTATTTATTTATTAAGTTTGCTCTTATCCTAATAAATTCCAATGTGTGATAGATACAAGACTCAGGAGACTTACACTGTAAAAAATAAACTGTTGAGAAAACATAAAAAACAATGCAAAGCAAGTCTTTTGAGTTGTCTCAACAATAGTTTTATAGTTTTTTTAAGTAACAATACTTTGTTAATCCAACATAAATTTGTTTGTTCATGCAAATGATGACTTATTTTGCTAACAAAGCTATGCTACAGCAACTGAAGCAAAAAGTACTGTTGTTGAATAATTGTATTTTTTTTGTTTTGTTTAATGTATGAAATCAAATCAATTAACAAAATTAATGACATTCACAATGCATTTTGAAAACATTTTTTTTATTTTCACAGCCCAGATCTATATTTAAATGATATTTGGTATTTAAACTGTCTTTGTTGGTGATGCAAAGGCATGTCACAACATTGATTCAGTTTTACTAATAACAGTTTGTTTTTAAGGAAAAGTGCACATTAGGTGCATCCAGACCTGAGCTCTATGAGCACATTCTGAATAGTATCAAAAGTTTAAATAAGATTTTTAGTATAGGAAAAGTTGAATGCATAAAGAAAAGACCAAAGAGATATGCCAGAGCAGCAGAAAGATCTGGATCTGGATCTTTCCAGTACAACAGTAATGTTCTGAATCACTGGAGATGTTGTTTGGGTGTTATCTTCAAAAACATAGAGAATTCCAATAGAGAGCCCTTTGTCCCATATTCAGTTTCCTGTGACAACACAATAAGTATATATTAAGCATATAAATATAGAAGCATTTTATAGTGTGTTATCCACAAGCAAGGGGGATTGAATTTTTTTTAAGACTGGCTATGCATAAGACTAGTTTCCAACTTTATGTTTGTACATTGTAAAATCAATAAGTAAAAGTGACTACAACAATTAAATAGACAACACATAAGGAATGACAAACACAGGCCAAGAACAAGTAAATAAACTGAAAACTGGGAAAATAGTTAAGCTAGGTTTGTCTAGTCCTGCACTTTGAGGGCCACTGTGCTACAGCGTTTAGCTTTAACTCCAATTATTAATTTATTTTATAACATTTTATTTGTCACATTCACATACATTAAACACCTTAACCAAGCTAATCAATCAATTCAATATTACTAGATTTTCAGGTAAGCTTGTGCTGAACTCTGCAGGACACTGGCTTTGCAGAAGCAGGTTTGGATACCCCTGTTTGAGCCTTTTGAAGTTTTTGATATATACTTCACATTTCTTGAATAGCTTGTTTGGATCCTCTCGAAGAAACAACGGCAAGCCTTCAAAAGCAGCCGTCCTTCTGTGAATTAAAATTTCTGTACGATTCTGTACAATTTCTTAAAAACATACAAACAAACTTAACATGCCCTTTCATCAATTATTTTCAGTAGCTTATCCATGTCATGTCCAAAAGCTCCTCTTCTGGCTCTCTGTAGTTACAGGAGCTAAGGTGCGCATGTCAATGGCTGCCATGAAGCCTCCCAGAAGGTCTTCGTTGGTGATGCGGAAAAATTCCTCACAGATCTGTTTATAACCAACAACATAATTGTATTACAATAATGAAACTTACTGTAAACAATATTTAGTACACATTACATGCTGTGATCAACACCTAATAAGAGAGAAAAAAAACCTTAATTACCTGTTTTTAAAAAAAAATAGTGCATACGGCTTCTTTAACCACTTGCACCTGCAGCTTCCTGTTTGATCCCTCATAACACTTTTTCTTTGCCTGGCTCCTTAAGCCTACTTAGAAATCAGTACAGATGAAATGGATTGCATTTCCTGATTGTCAGGATATGCCTTTATCTAAAAAAAACGCCTGCATAGTTTTGCCAAGAATCTCAGAGATTTTCATTTCTCTAGCCACATCAATGCCAATTTTAGTTTTTTGTATGCTTAATTTCCTCAGCTTAACATCAAATGACAAATGAGTTGGTACAGGAAATGCTCTTTCACTGGACAGTTCTAAAATTTCAGATAGGATGCAGATTGCATTTCCCAAATCAGGGTCCTCGAATTGCAGGAAAAACGGTCCTTCTAATTGCAACTTCTCTTGAAGAAAACTGATGAGAGAGTCAGGAAGCTGGACTCGCTGGGCTTCAGTGAAGGAAATGACAACTCGCAGTAGTAAAGCCTGTAAGTCAAGCAGAAGCCAGTTTCAATTAATTAATTTAACCAATAAATAAATAAACAAGTAAATGTAGTACATACAGTGCAACCTCAATGAGTAACAAAAAATCTCAAGGTTTTGACTCTCTCCTTTTGATGGTTCCTTTTTTAAAGTGAACTGTACATGTACTGTACTGTAAACGCAACAAAAATTGTGAATTACTTGTCATAAATGTTATATTTACCTACTTCAAATGAATAATACAATAATAAAATAGTTTTTCAAACATTTTTATGCAATTTATTAGTACAAACTCTGTTTTGAAATGTTACTTCGGACTTTCAAACCTCTCACGGCTACTATCAGCTACAGTGCCCTCCACAATTATTGGCACCCCTGTTTAAGATGTGGTCATGGACTTCTAAAAATTCTCCTTTTTTTAAAAAAACAACATAGAACCCAAATGCAAAAAAAGAGAAAAATCCAACCTTTTATTTATGTACATTACTTTG
>MU551646.1:7232617-7247278 GCA_024362625.1 Silurus asotus | reverse complement strand
TGTCAGTGTGCATTGTGATTGTGTGTATTGTGATTGTGTCAGTGTGTATTGTGATTGTGTGTGTGTTGTGATTGTGTGTTGTGTCAGTGTGCATTGTGATTGTGTGTGTGTTGTGTCAGTGTGCATTGTGATTGTGTGATTGTGTGTGTGTTGTGTCCGTGTGTATTGTGATTGTGTGTGTGTTGTGATTGTGTGTTGTGTCAGTGTGCATTGTGATTGTGTGTGTGTTGTGATTGTGTGTATTGTGATTGTGTGTGTTGTCAGTGTGTGTAAGTTGTGGTGCGTCATGAAGGTTATTAATAATTAGCACGTTGATCAGAGAGTTAATTAAAGCTCATTAGAAACTCTGCTGAGTAAACGCGTGTGTGTGTGTGTGTGTGTGTGTGTGTGTCACCGCTGTGCGCGCGGCTCTCCCCCGCCGGTACGGTGAGCTCTGTTTCCGGTTTGCTGATGACGAGGCGCTGCTGTTTGTGGCGCGTGGAGCGCACCGCGAGCACTGCCTGCCGGTTTTTATACTGCACCATCTGCAGAGTGATCTCCGCGCTCCATCCCTCATCCGCCCGGCACCGGAAGTCGATTTCCTTCCCGTTCGCCATCACCACGGTGAAATACCCGTGTTTGCCTTTCCGCTCCACGCAGTCCACGGTCTTCACACGCGAGAAGTGCAGCTCTTTGCCATTCGCCGCTGGCTGCGCGTGCTGGTGCGTGTGCAGGAGCACGGCTTCCTCCGTGAGCGTGCAATGTTTCCTCTTCCACATCTGCAGCAGACCATCACTGCGCTTCTCCAGCACGCCCTCCTTCAGCACGCGCGGAGCCGCCTGCTGCTGCTGCATCACCGGGAGCGCGAGCACGAGGAGGATGCACAATACCTCTGAGCAGAGCGCGCGGGGAAACGCGACACACACTCACAGACTGAAAGACAGCAGTGTCGGTCTGTCTCTCACCAGAAGCCCACAGACATCCCCGAGCCGCGCGCGCTGGTGTGTGTGTGTGTGTGTGTGTGTGTGTGTGATTAATCCTGCGCTCGTGCGCCCCCGGGTGCCGTTCGGCTAAAGGCGCAGAAATGCAGCAGAAGATTTGAAGAACAGCGATGAGTGTGTGTGAGATCAGTACAGCAGGATGACGCTCGAGCCTCTTCTGAGCTTCTTCTTCACGGTAACTCATTAGAAGACTCGTGTTACTGCTCCAGTAAACAGTCACTGAATGAAAACTGGGTTTCTTTCAGATTCAGCTCCAGGAACTCACTTCCGTTTACATTCCTCACAGAACAGCTTTAACACTGGAGACTAAACCCGATTCATGAGGAAAAACGAGGCTGTTACTATGGAAACGAGAAGTTGGACTAGGCCTTAATATCCAGCTGTCAAAGCATCTGTTAGAGAACATCACCCTGACCAGCAATCAACACTGCAGGGGAATGAACTACCGCACACACACAGACACAGACACAGACACACACACACACAGACACACACACAGACAGACACACAGACAGACACACAGACAGACAGACACACACACACACAGACACACACACACACAGACACACACACGAAACCCCACAGGCTGGTGCACATAGAACCGGTTTATTGGATGAGTACACATCTGAGTACATTAGAACATCTGTAACACGGAGAACTGTCTCAACAACAGCTGCAGCTCACACACACCCCTGACAAATTTCTGACTGGCAGAACTGCTACTACAGATATAAGGCACCCATGTGGGCAGAGCTTTCCCTATACCTGCACAAACAGGAAGTCAGTGAGGCTTTAACCAACAACCATCAACGGCTCCACAGTCAGAGAAACAGGAAGTCAGAGTCAGGATTTAGCCAATCATAAAATGTAAACTCTGACAGCCCTGAAGTGGTTAATATATTCATTTACGAGGAAAAAAAAAAAAAAAAAAAAAAATGTCTGTTCTGGGTTTTACTACAATTCATCTCACGCACACACACACAGTCAACGTGCTAACTGTTTCAGTCGGTCTGAGCTAGTGTGGGTGGGGCTAATGTTTGTGGGTGGGGTCTCTGATGGTCAGTCCAGACTGTTCACTGAAGGAAACAGATGAACGCTCAAATGCTGCAATTATAAATAGCAAATTTAGAAGTGGAGCTAAAATCAAGTTCCAAGACATTGTTTAGAGCCGTTTAGACCTTTTCACCTTAAACATCTCAACATGCTTCCAGTGAATCAGACTAAAATCAAGTCAGAATTCAACCAATAAGAACAGTTAACAGAATTATGACATCATTGCAGGTGGAGCTAAGTCCATACCATACAGAAAAAAAACCCAGGAAGTCATGACTCAGCCAATCAGAACAGCTTTATGTTCTCACCAGACTGTTGAAGTGCTACAAGAAAAAGCTAAGTGGCTGGGGCAGAGCTGGGGGCGGAGCCTGACAAATTTCTGACTGGCAGAACTGCTACTACAGATATAAGGCACCCATGTGGGCAGAGCTTTCCCTATACCTGCACAAACAGGAACTCAGTGAGGCTTTAACCAACAACCATCAACAGCTCCACAGTCAGAGAAACAGGAAGTCAGAGTCAGGATTTAGCCAATCATAAAATGTAAACTCTGACGGCCCTGAAGTGGTTAATATATTCATTTACGAGGAAAAAAAAAAAAAAAAAAAAAATGTGTGGGGGCGGAGTCAATACAGTGGAATAATGTGGTGTCAGTCACATGACTCCTCCAGCACTGTCACTATGTTCAGCTATTACCAGCTATATAGGTTACTCTTCAACTGAAAGGACTGTTAGAATTTAGCCAATCAGTGAGCAGGAATGTTCATCACCCTTAAACGCTGACCAATGACTTCCCGCAACACGCCAGGGGTTCAGCCAATCACAGAGCAGCTAACCGACTGGTGTTGAGTCGTGTTTCTGGAATGTTCCTGCATGTAGCAGTGTGTGTGCACAGGTGTGTTTGTTGGTTACAGAGGGGTGAGCTACAGCTGCTGTATATGAGTAAGAGTAAGTGAAAATGTGTGTGTGTGTGTGTGTGTGTGTGTGTGTGTGTGTGTGTGTCAGTAATTATGATTAAATCTACCAATAGAGAAATACAAAACATAAGGCTGCAGGACCAGAGGAGGGGAATCACACCGTCACAGAGCAGTGTGTCCGTCACTGCTGTTTACACTCCGCCGGGGGATTGGCATCCTTCTGTAACACACACACACACACACATCAGTAACTCCAGCATCTGTACTGTACCGAACCTCCACCCACTGTAGTATCTGTACCTAAAAACCACACACACCAACACACATTAGTTCAGTGACACAGGTGGATTTGGCTTTAACACTTCGGTCACACCGGTTACCTACCAGGCCTTGAGTTATTCCACACACACACACACACACACCTAAACCTAAATGAAGAGAAACACACACCTAAACCTAAGTGAAGAGAAACACAAACCCACCCACCAACTAAACCTGAGTGAGGGGAGAAACACACACACACACAAAACCTGAGTGAGGGGAGAAACACACACACACACACACACACACAAAACCTGAGTGAGGGGAGAAACACACACACACACACACAAAACCTGAGTGAGGGGAGAAACACACACACACACACACACAAAACCTGAGTGAGGGGAGAAACACACACACACAAAACCTGAGTGAAGAGAAACACACACACACACAAAACCTGAGTGAGGGGAGAAACACACACACACAAAACCTGAGTGAGGGGAGAGAAACACACCCCTAAACCTGAGTGAATAGAAACACACACACACACACACAAAACCTGAGTGAGGGGAGAAACACACACACACAAAACCTGAGTGAGGGGAGAAACACACACACACAAAACCTGAGTGAGGGGAGAGAAACACACCCCTAAACCTGAGTGAATAGAAACACACACACACACACACAAAACCTGAGTGAGGGGAGAGAAACACACCCCTAAACCTGAGTGAATAGAAACACACACACACACACACACACAGAGGATTAAAGAGGGGTAAAGGGTACATGCTGATTCACCAAAACTGAACGGTGAACAAAGAGGACAATGAGAATGAGAAAAATCAACAAAGAGGGAGACTGATCTTTACAAAATTGAGAAATGGGGAGGTACAAAGTGTGTGTGTGTGTGTGTGTGTGTGTGAGTCAGTGTAAAACTGCAGATAATTCGGTTGATTTAAAGCAGGGGTCACCAACCTTTTTGACACTAAGAGCTACTTCTTGGGTACCAACTAATGTGAAGGGCTACAGTTTAATACAATTCTAAAATAACATTTGCTCAATTTACCCTTAATTATATGTTATTATTAATAATTAATATTTCTCTCTCTCTCAGGGTCAAACTCACAGCACACTTCAGGTCACGAGCTGAACAGGATAAATATTTATTAAACACACTAAAACAATGTTTTTTTAACATAAATATGAATAAATACAGACAGGAATATTATTCTAGAATAAATAAACAGTGTCACAGCTTCATCATGCAGCTCTTTAGAAACTCTCCCTCAGTAAATATCCTGCTGATGAGACCGATTTCTCCTCTGTTTTCACACCAGCTTCACTTTGTGATTGTTCTCTGGTGAAAAACATCTGCTGAAATGTCAGATTCTTCTTTATCTCTTCTCCTTTCTGTATCTTCTGCTCTGAATTCAGGTTCTTCAGCTTCTCCTGATGTTTTGTCTCGAAGTTCCGTCTCCGATTCAATTCTTTAATTACAGTCACATTCACTCCACTAATAACACACACACGCACGTACACACGCGTACACACACACACACGTGTTTACCGCCAGTGTCAGTAAACATCTACTCAGTCAACTTCACTCTTCACCACTGTGAGGCGCTGTTTCACAATAACTGTACAATAGAGTTAAATACATTAACAGAAGCTCCACTTGATTGATGCTGGAATGTTCTCAGGTGGTCTCGTGTTCAGTAAGGGAGCTGAAGCGCTGCATTATGGGATGTGTAGTTTGTGTAATCAGCGCTTCATATCACCAGGACATTAATAACAATAATAGATCTTTATTAAATCATCTCGCGGGCTGGATATAATTGTACGTTGGGTCGGATGTGACACTGAGTTTGACCCCCTGATCTCTGTGAAGACACTGATCATAAAGATTTCTCACAATAATAACAATCATTTAACAAGGTAGGAAACATCTTTAGAAAAAGCTTGTGGGCGACTCGTGGTCCACGTTGGTGACCCCTGATTTAAGTCTCTAAATTAACAGCTCTGTGTGTGTGTGTGTGTGTGTGTGTGCGCTGCGCGCACGTGCTCTGCAGTACCCATTCTATAAACTTTAAATATTAAAAGTTGGAGGTGTGTACCTTCGGGTCATAGTCTGGATCGTTTTCCTCATCTGCCTCTTCCTCTCCCTCCTAACACACACACACACACACACACACACAAACACACAAATGAGAATGTTCCTCTCACCTGTACACTATTAAATGCACATCTCACACTCACTCACCTCATCATCAGCCTCCTCCCCCTCCTCATCATACTAAAGAAATAAGAGTCAGAGATTAATAAAGGTGAGAATCCCTGAGGAACATGAAACATCACACCCTGCCTGCAGTGACACATGAACACTGCATGGAGGATCTGATCACTACACTCAGTTACAGCTGAAGATAAGCTATATGTTCAGAGAGGCTGCGTGTTAATGTGCACTCACGTCATCATCGTCGTCCTCGATGGCCTCCCCAGTGAAGTAGAGGACCGCACGTGGCACAATGTGCTCACGGATAAAGTGACCGATCTCAAAGTCTGCTGCCATGATGGCCTCTGAGTCTTCATCCTGATTCACACACAAATACCACGGTAAGAAGACTACAACAGTGTGTGTGTGTGTGTGTGTGTGTGTGTGTGAGAGAGAGAGACACACACTCACCAGTTCACCACTCTCTGGTACTGAAAGATAAAACAATCAACTATTTAAATCATAGCTATAAACACCATTACAGAACATTAGGCCACACCCACAACCTCCCAATCAGCCTGCTGGAGCATGGGGTGTGTGTGTGTGTGTGTGTGTGTGTGTGTACCTTCAGGAGGGGAGAAGAAATTGAAGAATGAGTCATTAGGAACAGTCTTTGTGACAGTCCTCACAGTCCCTCTGCCCTTATGCTTCTGCTTCTTCTTTATGGTCTTCAAGGTAACATTCTTTCCTTTGGTCCAATCAATCGTGCACCTACACACACACACACACTTCACTGAATGTGTACACCTCACACACAGTAAACGACAGAACACGATAAGTGGAGCAGAGAGCAAGACAGGGGAAGGAGCGAGGGGGAGAGAGAGCGAGAGAGAGAGGGAGAGAGAGAGAGAGAGAGAGACTGGCAGAGGGGAGTGAGGAAAAAAAAAAAAAAAAAAAAAAAAAAAAAAAAAAAAGAGAGAAACGGGTGCATACCCAGTGCAGCCCATGATCTCAGGGCCATCAAAGGAGAAGGGGTCAGACTCATCAGGTTCTGATCTCATCTTGTAGGTCTTAGTTAGAACCGTGTTGGAGAAAAAGTCATTCTGCTCAAAGTAGAACTCTAACGTAAAACTCTGGATGGACACACACACACACACACACACACACATTAGTGCAAGGAGCTGTAGCGAATCTCTACAAACTATCTGCAGTGTTACATTGTGTGGTTTGAAACACAACCAGTGACCATATGTAGATTAGTAAACATCAGGCGAGGTCATTTGGGACACAACCCAATAACAGTGTTAGAACCCTGAGGACACTAAAAATAAACCCATCACAGTTACCATGACAACCACGTCCCAAATTCTCAGAGCTGTTTCCCTGTGATTAAATTACAGTGTTGCTCAGGACATTTCACCAAATCACAAATCTCACAATTCAGTGTCTTTAATGCTTCTGTAGAACAGAGAAATTTACTTGCAGCTGTCACACACACACACACACACACACACCTCCATACATCATACATCCATACATCACTGTTACACACAACACTCTGTTACAAACAGTCACACACCACTCTTAGATACACACACACACACACACACACACACACTCCCTTACCACTCTTACACACAGTTATATACATGCACTTCTCGTTATACATACACACACACTCCCCATTATACACTGTTCTACACACACAATCCCTGTTACACACACACACTTCGTTATAAAAGCAGCCTGAATTTAGTCAGAGTAGTGTGTGTGTGTGTGTGTGTGTGATTAGAAGGATGAAGTACCATGGGCTGTCCTGCATCAGAGAACTTGACCTTGATGTCCTGTAAGTGTTTGAGGATGGGTTCATCATGCTCCTGTAACACAAGAGATTAAATTACACTGAATTTCACACACAGCAAAACTGTCTGCATGAGTAAATGCACTCATGCAGACAGTGAAGTGTGTGTGTGTGTGTGTGTGTGTGTGTGTGTGTGTG
Source organism: Silurus asotus (assembly GCA_024362625.1). NCBI lineage: Eukaryota > Metazoa > Chordata > Actinopteri > Siluriformes > Siluridae > Silurus > Silurus asotus. The sequence goes on along the minus strand of MU551646.1, from coordinate 7,239,850 downwards.
TGTGTGTGTGTGTGTGTGTATATACCTGTAACATCTCACTGAGCAGATCAACATTCTTAAACACAGTGAGCCAGAACTCAGGAATTCCTTTAGGGTCTTCCTTCTCTTCATCCTTTTTCTCCTCTTCAACCTTCGCCTTGTCCTTCAGCTCCCCCTGCACCCCACACACACACACACACACACACACACACACACACACACACACACTTAAGACTAAACCTGTTCTTTTTGTGCAGTGAGAACACAGTCCAGGTGTCAACTCACTTATTGGGTCAGTAAATGTACAAACTGCCCTCTCTCATACACACACACACACACACACACACACAAACTTACCGAGAGCTCTTCCTCTTCTGCCTGTTTCCACTCACATTCCTCCTCTGTAGGTTCATATGCTGAACTGATGATGTCACTGCGCTGAACCCACACACACACACAGATTTAGAACAGATACAGGCAGGGTTCTGAAGCCCTCGATGAGCACATCAGGGTAAAAACACCATGAAGTGATGCACTGTGATAAGTGTGTGCCCGGTGCAACACCTCAGAGCAGTGCTCATGTTACTGCTGCAGGATAATCTGGAGCTGAGGACCTGAATGAACTGGATGAACAGCTTCTAACATCAGTAGGGATGGGTACAGAGGACTGGTATTTTTTAGACCAGTATGTAATTGGGTCAGTATCAGACTACTTATAAGATTCATGACAATGTTATTGATAATTGGAGTTTTCTCTCTATTCTTCAGTGTTAATAGAAAGATAGCTATAAATACTTTATTCATTCCAATAACATTTTCTGCAGCGTCAGCAGTATCCACAAACAGGCAATAATGCATGCAATAAATACTACAAAACTGAATTAGAAGCTGCTGCTTGTCACTTTCCGTGCCCAAATGATATCATGTGGCCAAAGTTTGCCTGTGTGTGGGGTGTGTGTGGGGTGTGTGTCACACCAGTGTCGGACGCAATAAACGCACTAATGCAATATTAAACAAATGAGGCAACACTAGTAATATAATAAAACGTTTACAAACAAATCACACTTCTACCTCAAGCAACACGCTGTGTTAACTGTGTGTCCATCATCTAGTTTTAACTGCTAGTCTCCTGCTTCAGCCTCAAGTGAAGGGAACACTTATTAAATAAATCTTTGAGTACTAGCAGACTTTAGGGACACAATCAACACTGGTAGTTGATTAAAAAAATAATAATAATTTGAGTTTTTCTGGCTTCTGTCATTACAAGAGCGCCCTCTAGAGGTGAATCACTGCAGCCACGTGCTGTTTGTTTTTACATATTAAAAGGCGAGCTGCATTAAGAAAGAAATATTTTATGTATTATTGAGAATTTATTATATTAATTAATTCATATTTTTTTATAAATCAGTACTGTCATTTTTGTAATAAAGTTCAGTACTATATTACAGAGTGTGTTTAGTTCAGTATCTACTTAAATCTATCAGTTGACTGAGTAATTAGAAAGTAGGAGTCAATCTAGCTATGGGCATCTTTAACTTTTAAATATATATATTTAAGTGCTATATGTGCCTTTTTCTGCAGCACTAAAGTTCAGCAGTAATAACTTAATTTTTTACATGTATTTATGCAACAAATTAGAAAGCAGTACCAGAAATCTCAAAAATGTAAACAATGCCCATCCCTAAACAGCAGGAGGAACACCGGCACATTCCAGAATACTCAGAATCCTCAATCAGATGGACCAGGGAGCATAAGGAACCTTCTCACACATCAACTGAGTTCCATAGAATCCTGACCTCAACACCACTCAGACTTAAGGTACCACACATCTATAGCTCAACATCTCCCCCAAATATCTGACTACAAACACACGCATGGGGAATGCCAGGGGAACGCACGTGTGTGAGAGCTTACCTTGTCATAGAGAGGTTGGTAGAGTGCTGCATACTTCCTCTCAAGCTCATGCACTTCCTCGTAGAACTTCGCCTCGATATGAGCACATTTCACCTGCAGGTTCTTCAGAGCATTCACTCTCCGCTTCACCACCCGCGGCAGGCTGAAGAACACACACGATCACATATACTACATCACCGCAGTGAGAACAGTCCCATAGAGTCCACAACAGACGGTACAGAGGGTGTGTGTGTGTGTGTGTGTACACGAGTGAGTGATTAAGTGTATCTACCTCTCCATATACCCTGAAGGAGAACCCACAAGTCCGTCCAGTCTCTCCTGTAGTGCTGCCAGGATCTGAGGGTTCTGCATCATCTGCACAGTCAGCTGTCGAGCTAGACCAGAGCAATCACACACAGATCATCATTATGACTCAAGCTAGACCAGAAAAATCACACAAAGATAGGCTACTCTGAAGTGTGAGTAGTTTATGTGCCAAACACACACACACACACACTAAAAGGAAGGAAACAGTGGAGTGAACAACCTGAAATGTGATAAAGGAGCACAGTATATCAAATAAATATCAATCAGCACAGGGTTTATTTATTCAGCACATCTAACTAAATTTTACACACACACACACCTGGGGTCACTGGGTGATCAAGTAACACTACATAGTGATGGTGATTGTGTGTGATAAGCATCAGTGAGAGAGCAGAGGCCTGTATACTGACAGGAAGTGTGTGTGTACCTTTGCTGTCCTCTCCAGTCTCCTCCTCTTCCACTTCCTCCACATCTTCCATATCAGCCTGATCCAGCTCAGCCTGCTCTTTACTGTGTGCACGCATGAACACACACACACACACACACACACACGATTAGTATAACTAAAATGCCTGACTACAGTGTGTAATGTGTGGCTGTGTCCCAAATCACCATCCCTGCACACATACACTGAACATTTTAAAGCCATGCTGATTTAGGAGACAGGAGGATATAGGACAGGTAATGATGACTGAAACACAGCCCAGGAAAGGCAGGACGATAAAGAACAGGTAATAGCAGTACTCACTTGTCCAGGTCAGCCATTGATGGTCTCTGTTCTCAAACCTGGAACAGTAACAACACTGCAATTCACATTCCTGATGACATCACATGATCAGAGGTAGAACTATAGAACAGATCAGTCCAGCTACTGTCTAAGCAAACCACTAAAATGTTTCTGCCCATCTACTCACCACACATCCCATTTAAATTCACCCACAAACACCCTAACACACTGGTCCACAACCCCTGGGTCAATTGGTACCGGGGCACACCAAAAAAAAATACATAACTTACATTATTTCTATTTATTTATTATCTGATTCTGAACAATGAATTATTTTGGAAAATTCACAGATTCTCTCCTCCACATCTGTCTGACTCTTGATGCAGGTCATGATGCCTCAGTTACCTTCTTACAAAAAACACAGTGGATTCACGTTTATTATATTTATAAAATATCAGTTTTTACACCTTAAAGGCCGGTCCGAGAAAATATTGTCCACGTTAAACTGGTCTGTGCTGCAGAAAAGGTTGGGGACCACTGATCTAACAGACCGCCTACCCCACACTACCCACTCACCAACACACCCCACACAGTCCCCCACCCACCCCACACACAGTCCCCTACCCCACACAGTCCCCCGCCTCTCCCACCCACAGTCTCCCACCCACCAGTCTCGTACCCCACACAGTTCCCCGCCTTTCCCACCCCACACACAGTCTCCTGCACAGAACTTCATTGTACAAACTGTCAATCACATCTGTACATATGACAAACAAAAGTTTACACACACTCGCGCGCATTAATTTAATTCTAATAAGATTAAAATGTAGACAAAAATAATGAACTTGAGCTATTATTGAGCTAACAGTGATGCTAGGCTAGGCTAATTACAGAACGCGCACAGCATCATGAGCTAGTCCAGTTCGATGCTAACCCCGTACACCGTTAGCATCACAGCTAGTCAGCGATGTGAAGACGGTACCATTCTAATAGGCTAACAGGCGGGATCCTCACACCTCCACCGCAGGTACACAGAAGTGTGTGTAAGTGTGTGTGTGTGTGTGTAGATTAAGTCGGTACAGATGAAAGTACGGTGTGAGGTGTGAGGAACACCGGCCCTCCTCCACGCGCCATGCTGAAACCCCGCCGTGTACCGGCTCACGCCGCCGTGCCTGCATATTGAGGGTGTCGGCTCCAGGCCCGGTAACCCCCAGTCAGTTCTCCACGGTCCCCCCCGGCCCGGTCCCTGGTTTTTCTAAACGACAAAAAGCCCCACACACGCGGTAACCGAGCGCCTTCTCTCACCGTGGCTATGTGCGCGCGATGTCCGGCGGGAGCTCTGCGCATGCGCACCAAAGTACACTGACGGCGGCGGGAAAACAAGAGGCCCAAGAGCCGCGCCGCGTGCGCTCATATACGTACCACGTCATCACGTAAAGCCACCATCACCACGACAACGTGCGTCGAAGGGGCCTGCGTGGTCCACGAAGAGTCTAACCACGCCCCTTTCCCTTCTCTCAGAAAGGAGACATTGAGCTCTTGATCAGGATCAAGATCAAGATCAGATTCAGGATCAATATCAGATTTACAGTACATGGATCAGGATTAGACTCAGGATTAAGATGAGATTCACAGTACATGGATCAGGATCAGATTCAGAATCAATATCAGATTTACAGTACATGGATCAGGATCAGATTCAGGATTAAGATCAGATTCACAGTACATGGATCAGGATCAGATTCAGGATAAAGATTCAGAATTAGTGTCAGATTTACTGTATATTCAATTCAATTAATTATTATTTGTTTTGCACTTTTATTAATGAACATGGTCTCAGAGCAGCTTAACACTGATGATGTGGTGATAAAAATGAAGATGTTCTTTATAAGTGTAAGTTTGTCCCTGATGAACAAGCCGGTGGAGACTGTGGATCAGGATCAGATTGATCTTGAACTGTGGATTTAAATCAGGATCAGATTCAGAGACAAGACAAGACAAGAAGCTTTTATTGTCATTTCAACCATATATAGCAGATGCAGTACATAGTGAAATGAAACAACGTTTCTCCTGAACCCAGGTGCTACATAAAACAACATAAAACACAGTAAAACACAGTCACAGAACAAAAGAACACAGGGCCAGGAACTAAGATCCTCGCCACATAAAGTGCATGTGGCGGGATTAGGATCAGACTTTAGTTAAGGTTATATTTGACTCAGACTCTGTTTGTACTTTAAAATTGATACTTCTCGACCTAGGTGTGTCTTTTGACACTCTGGATCACTCTGTATTACTCACTCGCTTGTGCGTACTGACACTGTAGTAAACTGGTTTAAATCATTTCTCTATGATTGTAGGCAGTTTATTTCCATAGGTGGCTATCGGTCTAAAGTTAGTTCAGTTCAGTTTGATGTCCCACAGGGTTCGATTTTGGGTCTTTTGCTTTTCAGTATGTACAGCTTTCCCCTTGGTCAGCTTTTGAGATCTCTTGGGCTTGAATTTCACTTTTGTGCTGATGACACCCAGATGAAACACAACACCCAACAAAACCTGACGATAATGCTGCCATTGGCTTTCTGAACACTGCATTTCTGAGAAGAAAACATGGATATCTGAGAATTTCCTCTCCCCATAAATACTTATAGGAGAGAAGTAATGTTTATAGGTTCCAGTGTTGTGTTAGTTACTAAGAAATAGTAACTAGTTACAGTTACTCGTTACTTAATTTAAAATGTAACTCCGTTACTTTGTTGATTATTTTCACCAAAAAGTAACTTGTTACTGTTAAAAGTAACTTTTTAGTTCCTTTTTTAAAGAATCTTCTTTAATGTTCTCATTAATGCTCTTTTATGTGTTATGATCTACACAAACACAAAACTGACTTAAACACAGAGTAATTTATAAACACTATTGTATTAAAGTCAGAGCAGCACACACTGAATATCTCACACGCATTTCTGACATAAAGAACAAAACAAGCTGAATCATAAATTCACAATCAAACACTAAAGTGGCTTCTGCTGTTGTGTTGAGCTCTTAAACATCTTCCTTTCACAGCTGAAGGATGAAAACTATCAACAATGTAGAACAGAACACCGGGTTAGTGCAGAGCTTCTAGCTTCAAGCTTCCAGCTCCTCAGGCATGGAGGTTCTGTAGGTGCTGCTATCGCAGTAGATACGAGCTTCGAACCAGAAACACACAACTTACATTTGACTTAAAAGTTTTTGTCTTTATGCAACTAAAGTGAAATAATGCTGATATTTCCACTTTGAGAAACTCGTCTTCCTCTCGCCTCGACTCGCCATTACTGCTGCACAGACCTGAATAAACGGAGACACGCCCACAGAGCGTCTTCTTCCTGTTTACAGTGGTGTTTATCCTCCAATCCTACAATGTGTCTCTGCTGTAAGCAGGTCAGACTGTCAGACTGTAGTCTACACTTCAGCCCAAATTCATTCATTTATAAAGTAACGGGTAACAAACCACACGCTAACAGAGTTACTTTATTTAAAAACTAACGCATTACAGTATTAGTTACTGTCAAAAGTAACTGCTTTACAGTAACGCGTTACTGCCCAACACTGATCGGTCCACACCATCGAAGGAATAAAGCTGGTAAATCCATAAAATTAGAAGGCTCTGTTTAGGCTTTTCAAACAAAGCTTGAACACAAATGTAACATTGACTCTCATGTTCAGAATACAGTTAAAACCTGATTTTTTCATCTCAGGAACATTACAAGACTCCGCCCCATGTTATCTTTTTCAGTTGCTGAAAAATTTATCAATTCTTTCGTTTTTTTATGCATCGATTATTGTAATGCTTTGCTTGTTGGGGTTTCAAAATCGACATCAAATAAATTACAGGTCCAAAAATTTAGATTCTGACTAGGACCAGGTCTGGTGAACGCACTGTATTTCTTTAGTTTTGGAGTCATTGCATTGGTTTCCTGTCAGATTCCGGGCCCCATACAGCCTTATGTGGCCAAGGCAAGATTTATGATCAAACTCTTGATGTCACCCAAATGAGGATGAGGTTCCCCTTTTAAATCTGGTTCCTCTCAAGGTTTCTTACTCATAACATCTAAGGGAGTTTTTCCTTCACCACAGTCTCCAGGCTGCTCATCAGAGATAAACACACACCTTCACCTTCACTGTTGATTTCTGTAAAGCTGCTTTGAGACGATGTCTGTTGTGAAAAGCGCAATACAAATAAACTTGACTTGACTGCCCACATATATTAAGTATTACATACTTAACTTTCATACACCAATAGGGGCACTTAATAATCCATATCCTTCTCT
>MU551646.1:7229247-7230921 GCA_024362625.1 Silurus asotus | reverse complement strand
GTACTTTTACTAGGACCACATGCAGCTAGAAGCAAACTTTCTGATTTCGTAGCATCTCCGGCTGGTGTTTCTCGACTTAACACTCTCATGCCACAGTATATGAGTGAACTTCTGTACCAGGATGATCCTCCACGCCTACTTAGATCAGAAGGTGCAGGCTATTTGTTGGTACCTCAAATAATGAAGAGTCCAGTAGGGGGCAGATGTTTCTCTTATAAACCCCACAGTTATGGAACAACCATATTATTTAGTGGAGTCTTTAGTCAGTAGGTGTTTGTGAGGTAAAGGAGCAGATCTGGAGGGATCATGGATATGGAGTGTTTGGTGAACTGGGATATTTGGATGCTGTCGTCTCCTCACTCTCACACGTTCACTCAGGTTTGTTGATGGTGGTGTGGTGGGTCGTCTCTCATCCCAGAGATCCTCATGTCTGTGTTTCCTTCTGCTTCTCCCTTTTAGTTCTGGTTCCAGAGTAAATCTTGTTCCTACTTACACCTGATCACACTGTACAGCGTCTTTACCTTTTATACAACAATAATGAGACTTAATAATCCATATCCTTCTCTCTTTCTCTGTTCATGAAGTACCAGTAATCAGTGTTCCTGTCCCTCTCCTCTTACCAGATCTGCATGATTCATCTCGTTGTCCTCTTCACTTTGAGACACTCTGTCCACTGTTAAAAGTGCTCTACAAATAAACCATAATTGAATGGAAAACCCCTGATCTCTCCCACTGCAGCTGTGTGTGAAACTGAAATTGAAGCTGAAGTTGGATCAGCAGCTGTATTCTTGCATCACCTCTGACCTCCTCGTTCATTCACTTATCATTCATATCCAGAATTGATAGAATTATGTACAAACTCCACAACACAAAACAAATTACAACAGTAGGCTTGAATTATTTTTACTATTCATACTGAACAATTAACCCATGCGTGTGTGTGTGTGTGTGTGTGTGTGTAAAGTGCAGTGGTAATCCCATGAGCTGAAAGAGAGTGTGAGTGCAGCAGGTTTCTGTGTAGAATAAAAGAAATGCTGAATTTGCACACATTCACTAATCACTCCCACATTCCTGCTGTCTACAGTGTGTTTCATGTCTGGACATGTAACCATCCAGACACACACTGCATACAGCCCTAAATGTTTTATATCCCATGTGATAAAAGACAGTGGAGAGCAAAGCTTTATGGGAAACAACACTGATCTGTAATGTATGTTCTTGTCTCTGTCATGTTCCAATCCACCATTCTACTACTTTCACTTTAAAATGCTTCTGTTCACATAAGTGAATTAACACATTTTACCCACAGTCTAGGCCCATTACACAGAGACGGCCCTTTTGGCTGTTCGATCAGCCAAGTTGTCATCTGTCCTCATTCTCCTCGACCTTTCAGCAGCATTCGACACAGTCAATCACAAGACTCTCTTATCTAACCTCAGGAGCCTCGGTATCCGCTGAACAGCATGGGAATAGTTTGTATTCTACCTGAAAGTTCACTCATACCAGGTAACATGGAGGGGTGCAGACCTCACCACTGGTGTCCCACAAGGCCCGGCACTTGGTACCCCCACTTTTTTCCCTCTATACCCACTCCATTGGTGAAGTCATATCTTCACATGGGTTTTCTTACCACTGCTATGCAGATGACACTTAACTCATCTTTTGTTTTCCTCC
>MU551646.1:7221747-7224247 GCA_024362625.1 Silurus asotus | reverse complement strand
CTCAGTCTGGGGCAGGTTGGGGTGGATGGGCGAGGCTTGGTGTGGTGGTGGATAGGCGGGGCTTGGTGTGGGTGGGTGGAGCTCAGTGTTTGGGGGGGGGGGGCAGTGGGCGTGGCTGAAGGACGTACCTGGCTCAGGTAATTGTCCCTCCGGGAGCCCTGTGCACTGAGACTAACTACACTGGCTGAACGTACCATTGGAGTCCTGTGACGAACTGAAGTCTGAACTCGGCCTTCTTTCTCATACTGCACCAAATCATTCAGAGGATCCCACGGACGAGTGCTGAGAAAGAGGGATGGAGAGAGAGGGAGGGGAAGCATATTATTGATTGTTTGATGGATGGCTGGATGGATGAATGGATGGATGGAGTGTTGGAGTTATTCATGTTCATGTCTCTGTGAGATTACTCTGCGTAGCGGTAATGCCAGTCTCCAGTGCTGGCGTCCTGATCAAACAGCGCTGGCTTCCACTGTTCATTCTTCAGCTTCCTCTCTCGAGCAGATTTCCTCTGAGCTTCCTCCAACACAAACTTCTCATTGGTCGCCTCCGTCTGGTCTTTATTCTGAATTGCACGTGTCACATGCTGCCACAGTCTAAACAGAGACACAGAGAAGAGAAAGAAAGATTGAACAAGAGACAGAAATATTTAGTTTGTGTGTGTGTGTGTGTGTGTGCGTGTGTGTGTGTGTGTGTGTGTGCGTGTATACACCTCTCAGACTCAAAGTTCTGCTGTTCCTCCTGAGCAACAGTGCAGCGAGTCAGGCGACTCTGTCGGAGCTCTGGAGTTGGGTTCCAGAATATCTCACATACACCTGACTTCTTATCGTTTATAAAGATCTCACTGTCCTGTGGGAAGAAACACACACACACACACACACACACACACACACACACACACACACACACACACACACACACACACACAAAGTGTTTGCTCCCCTGTTAAAACTGTGGTTTATCACACCCGAGTTGAATTTCTCTCGCCACACCCCCAGGCCTGATTACTGTCACACCTGTTCACCATCAGGAAATCTCTTAAATACCACCTGCCTGATGAAGTGAAGTAGACCAGAAGATCCCCAAAAGCCAGACATCATGCCAAGATCCAAAGAAATTCAGAAACAAATGAGAAAGAAAGTGAGCTCTATCAGTCTGGAGAAGGTTATAAAGCCGTTTCTGAAGCTTTGGGACTCCAGAGAACCACAGTAAGAGACATTCACAAATGGTAAACACATGAAACAGTGGAGAACCTTCCCAGGAGTGGCCGACCAAAATGACCCCAAGAGCACAGTGACAACTCATACAAGAGCTCACAAAAGACCCCACAACATCCAAAGAACTGCAGCCTCACCTGCCTCAGTTACGGTCAGTGTTCATGACTCCACCATGAGAAGAAGAAGAAAGAAGGCAAAAATGGTCTGCATGGCAGAGCTCCAAGACCAAAACCACTGCTGAGCAAAAAGACCATAAAGCTTCGTCTCAGTTTTGCCAGAAATCATCTTGATGATCCCCAAGACTTTTGGGGAAATACTCTGTGGACTGATGAGACAAAAGTTGAACTTTTTGGAAGGTGTGGGTTCCATTATTTCTGGCATAAAAGTAACACCACACCGTGTGAAAAAAAAACATCATCCCAGCAGTAAAACATGGTGGTGGTAGTGTGATGATCTGGGGATGTTCTGCTGCTTCAGGACCTGGAAGACTTGCTGTGATCAATGAAACCATGAATTGTGCTGTTTAATAAAAGATCCTGATGAAGAATGTCCGGACATCTGTTCATGATCTCAAGCTGAAGCGAACTTGGGTTCTGATCCAAAACACACCAGCAGGTCCACCTCTGAATGGCTGAAGACTTTGAAGTGGCCTAGTCAAAGTCCTGACCTGAATCCTATTGAGATGCTGTGACATGACCTTAAAAAAGGGGTTCATGCTGGAAAATCCTCCAATGTGGCAGAATTACAACAATTCAGCAGAGATGAGTGGAGTAAAATTCCTCCACAGTGCAGAAACAGACTCAGTGCAGGTTTCACACACGCTTGATTGCAGTTGTTGCTGCTGAGGGCGACCCAAGCAGGTATTAGGTTTAGGGGGCAAACACTTTTTCACACATGAGCATATAGTTTTGAATTTAGTTTTCCCTCAGTTATAAAAAGCTTCATTTATAAACTGCATGTTGTTCACTTGTGTTCTCTTTTACTAATATTTACATTAGTGTGATGATCTGAAACATTAAAGTGTTTAAACATGTAAACAAATAAGAAATCAGGAAGGGGCAAACACTTTTTTCTTTTTTAGGGTTAGAGGCAAAGAGCTCTCCCAAGATCTTCACAGTAACATGGCTGTACTACAGGAGAATGGCTCTGGATGTTCCTCTGAACACATCTAAGGCTGCAAGTAAATGAAACACCACTCCACCCTCACATAGCAATGCACAAGAGATCTTCACAAAATCTCTGATCGGGGAGGCAGAAAGTTAGTTAAAGATTAGCCCAAGACCCAA
>MU551646.1:7136747-7214247 GCA_024362625.1 Silurus asotus | reverse complement strand
TTCAGTTGTTTCCTCTTTTCCCTCGCGAATCATCGTCCTTTTAAGAAGACTGGAACATTTAAGAGCCAGTTCAAGAGCATCCATCCAGCAACGACCTACACACACACACACACACACACACACACACACACACACACACACACACACACACACACACACATTCAGCTATAACAGGGTGGTATATGACTGTGTGCTTGTGTGTGTGAGTGTGTATCTATTACAGAAACAAGCAAGGGTCCACACCTCCTTCAGATACTGATGTTTTAAAATAATCTGGTAAAAGTTGAAGTTAATAACAAGATTTTTTTCACTTAAGTTAAAGTAAAGAAGTTTGGGCTCTGACATGTACTTCAGTAATAAAATAGTGATTATTACTATTTGTTTTAGTGTCACGCTGGTAACTGAACCTCACATCATATTAAATATTAATACAAAACAAATTTTGTTTCTTTAATGAATGTATGCAGGCTGAAGATCCACCATATACGTAGAACACAAGCAGAGAAATTATGATGATGATCAGGTGATCATCATCATCTTCAAGGCTCTTCTCTGTTCTGGCACCGAGGTGGTGGAATGAACTTCCCCTAGATGTCCGTACAGCAGATTCCCTGATTATCTTCAAACGACGACTGAAGACCTTCAACTTCCTGATATACCTAAATTAGCACTTTCCAAGTTTGTAGAATTTGAGAGTTATATTTATATTAGGTGTGTAATCTTGTGTACAGTGTAGATTTATTCATTACTAGAGATTTAAAGCACTTTTGTACGTCGCTCTGGATAAGAGCTTCTGCTGATCAGGAATGTCTCTGTTCTCAGTCTCATATCTCCAAAATAACTGCTAAAATTAAAAATATGATGTCGTTACAGGATGCAGTAAAACTAGTTGATGTTTTTGTAACATCTAGATTAGACTACTGTAACGCTTTACTGTCTGGGTGTTGGAGTTCGTGCAGAAATAAGCTTCAGTTAGTTCAGAATGCAGCAGCAAGAGTCCTCACTAGATCTAGAACATATGATCACATCAGCCCTGTTTTAATCATCTACACTGCTCCCAATTCCATCTCACACTGATTATAAAATACTACTACTGATGTATAAAGCACTTAACGCTCTCACGCTGCAGTATCTGAGTGAACTTCTGTACCAGGATGATCCTCCACGCCTACTTAGATCAAAAGGTGCAGGCTATTTGTTGGTACCTCAAATAATGAAGACTCCAGCAGGGGGCAGATGTTTCTCTTATAAACCCGACATGTTTTGGAAAAACCTTCCAATCAGTGTTCGGGACTCAGACACAGTCTCAGTGTTCAAGTCGAGGCTGAACACATATTTATTTAGTGGAGTCTTTAGTCAGTAGGTGTTTGTGAGGTAAAGGAGCAGATCTGGAGGGATCATGGATATGGAGTGTTTGGTGAACTGGGATTTTTGGATGCTGTCGTCTCCTCACTCTCACACGTTCACTCAGGTTTGTTGATGGTGGTGTGGTGGGTCGTCTCTCATCCCAGAGATCCTCATGTCTGTGTTTCCTTCTGCTTCTCCATTTTAGTTTTGCTGCTACAGCGAGTCTTATTCATGCTGATCACACAGTACATTGTTTTTACCTTTTATACAACAATAATCCATATCCTTCTCTCTCTCTCTCTCTCTCTCTCTCTCTCGTTAAACATGCTTCTGAGGTACAGGTGACCACTGTTCCTGCTCCTCTTCCCTCCTCAGATCTTGTCTCTTCATACCGGCCTGCATCTGGATGTGGTTTTCTTCGATTGGAGATCTATAAAATTCCGAAGGAGTAACAGGAGCTTTGAGGATTTGGACTGTAGTTAATATCTACAGTCTGCTACAGTGACTCAGGACTACAGTTTGCTCTGATCTCCATCACTGCACCTCAACATCGTTTATCTGTAATAAATAGACATTCGGTGGAACCCAGATGAGGATGAGGTTCCCTCCTGAGTCTGGTTTCTTCCTTCTGCATCTCAGGGAGTTTTTCCTTCACCACAGTCTCCACCGACTTGTTCATCAGAGACAAACTTACACTTATAAAGAACATCTTCATTTTTATCACCACATTGTCTGTGTAAATCTGCTCTGAGACCATGTTCATTATTAAAAGTGCAAAACAAATAAAATAAATTGAATTTGTTTGAGAGTAAAAAGTACAGATATTTGAGTAAAAAATTTACAGAGTGAAAGTAAAAAAAAGTGAAGTTAAAAATCTACTTAAGTTCAGTAACAAAGTATTTGTACTTCATTACTTCCCACCTCTGGTGTCTATGTATTACTGTAGTTCTTTTTATAAAAATTGCCATGTCTATGTGTATTATCACGTGTGCTTGTACCTATTGCTCTGTGTGCGTGTGTGTGAGTGTGTGTCTGTGTGTATCGGAGGTGTGTGCATTACCGTCTGACTCTGAAGCAGCTCGGAATATGAGGTGACTGCTGGGTAGCGGCTGAGTGATAGAACCAACAGTCTCTCCTTTAGGGCCCTGACACACACAAACATACACACACACAAAAACACACACACACACACACAATTTACGAAGGATTAGCATAAATACCTTCACATAACAACAATGTGAGAGAAGAGTGTGTGAAAAATGAGTGTGTGAAAAATGAGTGTGTGATAGTGTAAGAGAAGAGTGTGTGAGAGATGAGTGTGTGAAAAATGAGTGTGTGAAAAATGAGTGTGTGATAGTGTAAGAGAAGAGTGTGTGAGAGATGAGTGTGTGATAGTGTAAGAGAAGAGTGTGTGAGAGATGAGTGTGTGATAGTGTAAGAGAAGAGTGTGTGAGAGATGAGTGTGTGATAGTGTAAGAGAAGAGTGTGTAAGAGATGAGTGTGTGATGAATGTGAAAGAAGAGTGTGTGTAAAAATAGTGTGTGAGAGAAAAGTTTGTAAGAGAAGAGTGTTAGAAAAGTGTGTAAGAGATGAGTGTGTAATGATTGTGTTAGATAGGAGTGCATGAGAGATAAGGGTATGAAAGATGAATGTATGAGAGTATGAAATATGTGTGTGAGAGATGAGTGTATAATGAGTGTGTGAGAGATTAGTGCCTGAGAGATAAGTGTGTAATGAGTGTGTCAGAAAGGAGTGTGTGAGAGATGAGTGTATGAGAGAAGTGTGTGAGAGATGAGTGTGTAATGAGTGTGTGAGAGATCAGTGTATGTGAGAAGAGTGTATGAGAAGAGTATGTAAGAGATGAGTGTGTGAGAGATGAGTGCATGAAAGAAGTCTGTGAGAGATGAGTGTATGAGAGAAGTGTGTGAGATTTGAGTGTATGAGAGAAGTGTGTGAGAGATGAGTGAGTGAGAGAAGTGTGTGAGAGATGAGTGTATGAGTGAAGTGTGTGTGAGAAGAGTGTGTGAGAGAGAAGTGTGTGAGAGATGAGTGAGTGAGAGAAGTGTGTGTGAGAAGAGTGTGTGAGAGAGAAGTGTGTGAGAGATGAGTGTATGAGAGAAGTGTGTGTGAGAAGAGTGTGTGAGAGAGAAGTGTGTGAGAGATGAGTGAGAGAAGTGTGTGAAAGAAGAGTGTGTGAGAGAGATTTGTGTAAGAGATGAGTGAGTGAGAGAAGTGTGTGAAATTTGAGTGTATGAGAGAAGTGTGTGTGAGAAGAGTGTGTGAGAGAGAAGTGTGTGAGAGATGAGTGTATGAGAGAATTGTGTGTGAGAAGAGTGTGTGAGAGATGAGTGTGTGAGAGAGAAGTGTGTGAGAGATGAGTGTATGAGACAAGTGTGTGTGAGAAGAGTGTGTGAGAGAGAAGTGTGTGAGAGATGAGTGAGTGAGAGAAGTGTGTGAAAGAAGAGTGTGTGAGAGAGATTTGTGTGAGAGATGAGTGAGTGAGAGAAGTGTGTAAGAGATGAGTGAGTGAGAGAAGTGTGTGAGATTTGAATGTATGAGAGAAGTGTGTGTGAGAAGAGTGTGTGAGAGAGAAGTGGTCGAGAGATGAGTGTATGAGAGAATTGTGTGTGAGAAGAGTGTGTGAGAGATGAGTGTGTGAGAGATGAGTGAGTGAGAGAAGTGTGTGAGATTTGAGTGTATGAGACAAGTGTGTGTGAGAAGAGTGTGTGAGAGAGAAGTGTGTGAGAGATGAGTGAGTGAGAGAAGTGTGTGAGATTTGAGTGTATGAGAGAAGTGTGTGAAAGAAGAGTGTGTGAGAAGTGTGTGAAAGAAGAGTGTGTGAGAGATATTTGTGTAAGAGATGAGTGTATGAGAGAAGTGTGTGAAAGAAGAGTGTGTGAGAGAAGTGTGTAAGAGATGAGTGTATGAGAGAAGTGTGTGTGAGAAGAGTGTGTGAGAGAAGTGTGTAAGAGATGAGTGTATGAGAGAAGTGTGTAAGAGATGAGTGTATGAGAGAAGTGTGTAAGAGATGAGTGTATGAGAGAAGTGTGTAAGAGATGAGTGTATGAGAGAAGTGTGTAAGAGATGAGTGTATGAGAGAAGTGTGTGTGAGAAGAGTGTGTGAGAGAGAAGTGGTCGAGAGATGAGTGTATGAGAGAAGTGTGTGTGAGAAGAGTGTGTGAGAGAGAAGTGGTCGAGAGATGAGTGTATGAGAGAATTGTGTGAAAGAAGAGTGTGTGAGAGAAGTGTGTAAGAGATGAGTGTATGAGAGAATTGTGTGAAAGAAGAGTGTGTGAGAGAAGTGTGTAAGAGATGAGTGTATGAGAGAATTGTGTGAAAGAAGAGTGTGTGAGAGAAGTGTGTAAGAGATGAGTGTATGAGAGAATTGTGTGAAAGAAGAGTGTGTGAGAGAAGTGTGTAAGAGATGAGTGTATGAGAGAATTGTGTGAAAGAAGAGTGTGTGAGAGAAGTGTGTAAGAGATGAGTGTATGAGAGAATTGTGTGAAAGAAGAGTGTGTGAGAGAAGTGTGTAAGAGATGAGTGTATGAGAGAATTGTGTGAAAGAAGAGTGTGTGAGAGAAGTGTGTAAGAGATGAGTGTATGAGAGAATTGTGTGAAAGAAGAGTGTGTGAGAGAAGTGTGTAAGAGATGAGTGTATGAGAGAAGTGTGTGAAAGAAGAGTGTGTGAGAGAAGTGTGTAAGAGATGAGTGTATGAGAGAAGTGTGTAAGAGATGAGTGTATGAGAGAAGTGTGTGAAAGAAGAGTGTGTGAAAGAAGTGTGTAAGAGATGAGTATATGAGAGAAGTGTGTAAGAGATGAGTGTGTAGTGAGTGTGGGAGAAAAGTGTGAAAGAGAAGAGTGTGTAAAAGAAGAGTGTGTGAAAGATGAGCGTGTGAGATAAGAGTGTGTAAGAGAAGTTGGATCTGGATGTATTTTTTTTTTATATATTTTACAGTGGTTCAGGACTACAGTCACCATGAACAGTCTGATCAGTGAGCAGCATCCAACACTGATGAAACTTTAACGATGGACACTGAACTGAATTCTTAGATTAGAGCACTGAGGCTGACTAGTGGCCTATTTATATTACTGCAGGGATTAACAGTAAAATGGGAATAGAATTAAGTTTGTGTGTGTGTGTGTGTGTGTGTGTGTGTGTGTGTGTGTGTGTGTGTGTGTGTGTGTGTGTGTGTGTGTGTATGTTTGAGTACCTTGATTGCCCATATGGACTGCTCCAGAGGGTGGAAAAGTTTAAAGCAAAAGCCGTTTTTCTTTGAAGGCCTCTCGATAAGTTCGCAAGCACTCAGTAGCACCGTCCCCACCCACTGATCACTCTTCTGACTCTTATAGATCAGTAACACACCTGGCTTCAGCACACACCACAGCTTCGTCCAGCTCTTTAGAGAGCCACGGATCTGTCTCACACAAACACACACACAGTTAGAATCTTTATATACATACACACAAATATGATTAGGGAAATTAACCATAGGAACTAGAAAGTTACAATAAATAGCCACACACAAACAAACCTTGAGCCAGTCGGCCATGACAACAACTGAGGGATCAGTGATTGTGCTAAGCAGCTCTTTAGTTGCTCGCTTCTTCTCCTCTCTGTAGTTCTTCTTTTGGACCTACAACAGACACACACACTTCAACACACCTGCTCTTCCTCAATAGGGTGTTGGAAGTAGACTGTAGGGTATAG
Source organism: Silurus asotus (assembly GCA_024362625.1). Taxonomy (NCBI): domain Eukaryota; kingdom Metazoa; phylum Chordata; class Actinopteri; order Siluriformes; family Siluridae; genus Silurus; species Silurus asotus. The sequence goes on along the minus strand of MU551646.1, from coordinate 7,208,191 downwards.
GGTGTGAAGTGTAGGTTGTAAAGTTTAGGTTGTAGGAAATATGGTTTAGGCAGTAGAGTTTAGGCACATAGGTTTTAGGGTTAAGGGAGTAGGGTTTAGAGTAAAGGGAGTAGGGTATTAGATGTACAGAGTAGGATGTAGAGAGTGGGTTCTAATTTATAGAAGTGCTCCCAAGTGGTGCTCCAAAAACAATGTGGGCTTTAAAAATAATTAGAGCATTTTTGATCGCAAGACTGGCCTGTTAAGGCAGGACAGTGTCCATCCCACTCGGGAAGGTGCTGCTCTCATTTCTTGTAGTATAGGTCATAGTTTTAGAACAGCACTAGTAAACCAATGACTGTCCAGAGCCAAGGCCACAGAGTAGACCAACAGGCTAAACCAGGGATGGGCAAACTTTTTGCCTCATGGGCCACAATGGGTTCTAAAATTTGACAGAGGGGCCGGGCCAGAACATACACATATACACAATATATATATTACATACACATTATTATATATGTATATATCACATTACATTAGAGCTGAACTTCTCGTATAAGACGGAGTCAGACAAAAGATCGATCAGTTCCAATTGCACTTCTTGTGGTGCGGTTTCAGGGTCTTGTGACAGGGGACAGAACACCAGCTGAAAAGTGCAAAGTGACAGCTGATATTGTACACTTTGAAAACTGCAACAGTTTCTTGGCATATTAGGCATACAGCATTCGATCGGACTTCAGCAGAAAAATATTTTGTTGTCCACTCCGTATTAAACGTTCAGCGCTCACTATCCACTTTCCTTTGATTATCTAATTTTTGAAGAGGGGCTCATGAGAGAAGAAGAGAGTACTGTAATACACACAAACAAGGTCAATGTATCTGAAGTGCGACATCCTTTGGGGAAAGGTGGGCATTACAGGGAAAAGGTAAATTAAAAAAGGTTTACCGGTACCTATTTTAATAGAATTTGGTCACGTTCGGCGGGCAGGATTAATAAGCCCAACGGGCCGTGTGTGGCCCACGGGCCATAGTTTGCCCATGTCTGGGCTGAACCGACTGTCTGCTAGCTGCAGTCGTCACTCAGGATCCACCATATTGAGACTGTGTCTTTCCCCCGAGTGAAACCAAAATGTAGAAATTCTCAGAAAGTCTGTTTAAGTAACCTGATTAACATTAAATTAAATAGGACTGAATGTGCAGCTGCACCTCTGACCTAAAGACAGAATTGTTAAATATTAGATCTTTTACGTCAAAAGCGCTGACTATAAACAAAATTATTACAGAGAAGTTTAATGTAATGTGTTTGACAGAAACGTGGATTAAACCAAAGAATATTTAGCATTGTATAAAGTGAGTTGCAGCTATTAATAATAATAATCTGAGCATCACATGAAAAACTAAACATAAATCTAACACTTGCAAAGTTCTTTACCCAAAAATAAAAATATTTAGCATCCAAAAGCAAGTTTAGTCAGTCAATTCCATGAATTATTATTTATAGACCCCCAGGGGCCCGACTCTGATTTTACGATAGAATTTGCAGATTTCAGCACAAATTTAGCTCCTTCTTTACACAAAGCATTAATTATTGGTGACTTTCATATTCATTTTGATAATCAGAAAGACTCAGTAGTAGTGTCCATTCTAGATTCAGTAGGAATTATTCAGAATGTTATAGGAGCCACTCATAGTGGTGACACACTATATACTTTAATATAAACATTTGCATTCAATATAAAAAATGTACTCATAATACCATAGTCTGAAGTTATTTCAGATCATTATCTCATCTCTTTTAAAATCTGCCTCAGTCACTGCATTAGTACCTCACCACTTTACAGTGTTAAACAAATTCACGTCAGCTACAGCATCGAATTTTATCAATAATCTTCTGGAGTATCAACATTAATTAGATCTACGTCTGACCCCGCAGAGCTCGACTGGGCCACTGAATACCTAGAATCAATGTTCTGCTACACTCTAGATGATGGATCTCCATTCAAGACCAAAATGATCCAGGAGAAAAATTCAGCACAGTGGTATAATGATCATACACACACCTTAAAACAGACCACTCGGAAATTAGAACGTAAATGGTGTCAAACCAAATTGACAGTATTTTCAATAGCATTGCAGGAGAATCTCCTTTATTTGTAATAAATGCACATTCGGTGTCACCCAGATGAGGATGAGGTTCCCTCTCAAGGTTTCTTCCTTATGCATCTCAGGGAGTTGTTCCTTCACCACAGTTGCCACTGGCTTGTTCATCAGGGACAAACTTACACTTATAAAGAACTTATTCATTCTTTATCATTATCTGTGAAAAGCTGCTCTGAGACAATGTTTATTGTTAAGCATAATACAAATAAAAATGAATTTAATTGAATTTAATTAAGTAGGGTATAGGGAGTATGAAGTAGGGTATAAGGCAGACATGGGCAAACTACGGCCAGTGGGCGACACACGGCCCGTTGGGTTTATTAATTCGAATGTGACCAAATTCTATTAAAATAGGTACGGGTAAAATTTGTTCAATTTACCTTTCCCCTGTATTGCCCAGGTTTCCCCTAAAGATGTCGCACTTCAGCTCAATTGACATTGTTTGCGTGCAATACTCTCTTCTCACTTACTCGAGACTTTGATGAACTGGCAAAATAAGGAGTTCAACAACACTTCCTACTGAAACTGAACTTGAGTTTTTCTGCTGTGTTTATTGATGCACTGGCAAAAAAAAAAGGGTATAGGGAGTATAGAGTAGGGTGCAGGAAGTGAGGTATAGGCAGTATGGAGTAGGGTGTAGGAAGTGAGGTATACAGTGCCCTCCACAATTATTGGCACCCCTGTTTAAGATGTGGTCGTGGACTTAAAAAAATTCTCCTTTTTTTTTTAAACAACATAGAAAACAAAAATAGAAAAATCCAACCTTTTATTTAAGTACAGTGGAACCCGGTTATCTCGCCCTCGGTTACCTCGACAACCCTATTAAGTCGACGTTTTTGAAGTGGAACCGCCAAACCCTAATATCTCGAGCACAAGGGGGGAAAAATTATAAATTTTAACGTCAGTTATGTGGATCGGCGCTGTGCAGCCGCAGAAGAACTCGCGAAAGTGCCAGAAAAATCAAACCTCAAAATCATACAGTATTGTATACTGGTGAATCTCTGCTGTTAGTAAGTGCACATGTGCATTTTTTTTGTTGCTCCCGGCTTCAACTCCTTACCGAGCGCGCGCGCGAGCCGTGCTCCTTACCCTGCTCGCGAGCGCTCGGTAAGGAGCACGGCTCTCTCGGTAAGGAGTTGAAGCCGGGAGTTTCAGAGAAAGTGTCCGAGAAAGCACCTGCCACGCCCCCTTCGGCCCGTTTTTGGTTTCGGGTTCAGTTTTGGATCTTCCTGGGGTTTTTTACGGCTTTGCGCCGTGCCGCCGGTCGCGGTATTTTTTACACTCTCTCTCTCTCCCCCTCAGCATCGCAGATGTAAGTTTTTTCGGACACTCTGCTTTGTGTGTTTGTGTGGATTACTTCAGCCTGATGGTCATAAGTTTTCAGAAACTTATTGTTTAATTTTTTTTTTATCCACATGTGGACTAAATTTAAGACGCCACTGTGCAGCCGCTGTTTTTTGTTTTTTTTTGTGAGTGATCTGTGTGTTTATAATGTTGGAGAATATAATAAAGGTTTGTATGGAGAATGGACGGTGGTTTGTATTGTATACTGGTGAATCTCTGCTGTTAGTTGGTGCACTTATGCCTTTTGTTGTTAACGTAAATTTTTATAGTATGACTTCATCAAACAAATCACGGCAACGCTGTTGTGTAAAAACCCTCCAAAAACACGTGCATGCACATTCTCATTTATTAAAACACATCATGTACATAAAGAAATTTCAAGCATGTTAATATACTGCTGCCATTTTGATTTTTGTTTATCTCGATCATCGGTTACCTCGATGCTCCTATAACATTTCACAAGATTGTAGAGCACAGAGAGAGGGATTTTTGACCATTCTTCTTTGAACAATCTTTCTAGATCATCCAGTGTCCTGGGTCCTCTCTTATGCACTCTTCTCTTTAGCTCGCCCCACAGGTTTTCGATTGGGTTGAGGTCTGGGGACTGAGATGGCCATGGGAGGACCTTGCGTTTGTGACTGCTGAACCACTTTTGTGTAGATTTTGCCACATGTTTTGGATCATTATCCTGCTGAAAGACCCAATGACGACCCATCTTCAGCTTTCTGGCAGAGGCCATCAGGTTTTTATTTAAAATATCCTGGTACTTCAAAGCGTTCATAATGCCATGCACCCTAACAAGGTTCCCAGGGCCTTTGAAAGAGAAACAGGCCCACAGCATCACAGATACTCCACCATACTTCATGGGCATGAGGTGCTTTTCGGCATACTCATTCGCCAGACCCACTTAGAGTGTTTGTTGCCAAAAAGCTCAATCTTAGTCTCGTCTGACCAAAGATAAACTTGGGACCTCTCCAGCCTTGTTTGTCACTGTTCCAGTTCTTTTAAACTTCTTAATGATTCCTCTGACTGTAGATACCGGCAAGTTAAGGTGAGTGGCTATTTTCTCGTAGCCATTGCCTGACTTATGAAGGTCAACACACATCTGCCTTACTTGAATGGTGTGTTCTCTTGTCTTTGCCATGTTGACAAATGGGTAAGAGAATTAGGCCTCTGTATCACGTCATATTTATACCCCAGGGAAACAGGAAATCATGAATTACTAATTAAAAGTCCCTAGATACCCTGACCAACCTTAGCAACTACTGAAAAATATATATAAAAAAAAAAAAAACAATTAAATTTTTTAGAGGAATTGCTAGGGGTGCCAATAATTGTGGGACACATGATTTCAAGTTTTTTTTTCTCTAAATGTATGATTTTTTTTTACCACCAAAGCAATGTACTTAAATAAAAGGTTGGATTTTTCTCTTTTTTTGCATTTGGGTTCTATGTTGTTTTTTTTTAAAAAAGGAGAATTTTTAGAAGTCCACGACCACATCTTAAACACGGGTTCCAATAATTGTGGAGGGCACTGTAGGGAGTAGGGTAAAAGGAGTATGGAGTAGGGTTTAGGGAGTATGGAGTAGGGTGTAGGAAGTGAGGTATAGGGAGTATGGAGTAGGGTGTAGGAAGTGAGGTATAGAGAGTATGGAGTAGGGTAAAAGAAGTATGGAGTAGGGTTTAGGGAGTAGGGTATAGGGAGTATGAAGTAGGGTGCAGGAAGTGAGGTATAGGCAGTATGGAGTAGGGTGTAGGAAGTGAGGTATAGGGAGTATGGAGTAGGGTAAAAGGAGTATGGAGTAGGGTTTAGGGAGTAGGGTATAGGGAGTATGAAGTAGGGTGCAGGAAGTGAGGTATAGGCAGTATGGAGTAGGGTGTAGGAAGTGAGGTATAGGGAGTAGGGTAAAAGGAGTAGGAAGTAGGGTTTAGGAAGTAGGGTATAGGGAGTATGGAGTAGGGTGTAGGAAGTGAGGTATAGGGAGCATGGAGTAGGGTGTAGGAAGTGAGGTATAGGGAGTAGGGTATAGGGAGTATGGAGTAGGGTGTAGGAAGTGAGGTATAGGGAGTATGGAGTAGGGTAAAAGGAGTATGGGGTAGGGTTTAGGGATTAGGGTATAGTGAGTATGGAGTAGGGTATAGGAAGTGAGGAATAGGGAGTAGGGTAAAAGGAGTATGGGGTAGGGTTTAGGGTATAGGGAGTATGGAGTAGGGTATAGGAAGTGAGGAATAGGGAGTAGGGTAAAAGGAGTATGGAGTAGGATTTAAGGAGTAGGGTATAGGGAGTATGGAGTAGGGTGTAGGAAGTGAGGAATAGGGAGTATGGAGTAGGGTGTAGGAAGTGAGGTATAGGGAGTAGGGTAAAAGGAGTATGGGGTAGGGTTTAGGGAGTAGGGTATAGGGAGTATGGAGTAGGGTTTAGGGAGTAGGGTATAGGGAGTATGGAGTAGGGTATAGGAAGTGAGGAATAGGGAGTAGGGTAAAAGGAGTATGGGGTAGGGTTTAAGGAGTAGGGTAAAGGGAGTATGGAGTAGGGTTTAGGGAGTAGGGTATAGGGAGTATGGAGTAGGGTATAGGAAGTGAGGAATAGGGAGTAGGGTAAAAGGAGTATGGGGTAGGGTTTAAGGAGTAGGGTATAGGGAGTATGGAGTAGGGTGTAGGAAGTGAGGAATAGGGAGTATGGAGTAGGGTGTAGAAAGTGAGGAATAGGGAGTATGGAGTAGGGTGTAGGAAGTGAGGTATAGGGAGTAGGGTAAAAGGAGTATGGGGTAGGGTTTAGGGAGTAGGGTATAGGGAGTATGGAGTAGGGTTTAGGGAGTAGGGTATAGGGAGTATGGAGTAGGGTATAGGAAGTGAGGAATAGGAAGTAGGGTAAAAGGAGTATGGGGTAGGGTTTAAGGAGTAGGGTAAAGGGAGTATGGAGTAGGGTGTAGGAAGTGAGGAATAGGGAGTATGGAGTAGGGTGTAGGAAGTGAGGAATAGGGAGTAGGGTAAAAGGAGTATGGGGTAGGGTTTAGGGAGTAGGAGTATAGGGAATATGGAGTAGGGTGTAGGAAGTGAGGTATAGGGAGTATGGAGACTCTGCCTTCAGAGCAGGGGACAAGGCAGCTTTAAAAACAGCAAGGGCCAAACTGTCTCATGCCATCATGAAGCACGCACACTCGAAGAAAATCCACAACCATTTCCAGGACAGCGGAGACCCCGGCGCATGTGGCAGGGCATCCAGGCCATAACGAATTACAAGACAACATCACCTGCTTGTGACCATGACGCCTCCCTCCCAGATGCGCTGAATGACTTCTACGCCCAGTTTAAGGTACAAAACAATGTGAAGGCAAGGAAGACCATCCCTCCTCCCACTGACCAGGTGCTGTGTCTAACCACAGCTGAAGTGAGTAAAACTCTATCCAGAGTTAGCCCACGGAAGTCTGCTGGAGTGCTCAGGGAATGTGCAGAACAACTAGCAGATGTCTTTACTGACATCTTCAACATCTCCCTGAGCAGTAATGTTGTTCCCATGTGCCTCAAGACAACAACCATCGTTCCTGTGCGAAAGAAATCGACTGTCTCCTGCCTTAATGACTATAGTCCCGTCATGCTCACACCCATCGTGATGAAGTGGTTCGAGAGGTTCGTCATGAGGCACATTAAGACACAGCTTCCACCCTCCCTGGACCCCATGCAGTTTGCATATCGTCCAAACCGTTCCACGGACGATGCCATCTCCACAACCCTCCATCTGGTCCTCACCCACCTGTGTAGCAATGCACAGCTCGAACCACATCGTCAAGTTTGCCGATGACATGACCGTGGTGGGTCTAATCAGCAAGAACAATGAGTCAGCATATAGAGAGGAGGTGCAACTGCCTGGTGTGGAGCCAACAACCTGTCTCTGAACGTGGACAAAATGAAAGAGATGGTTGTTGACTTCAGGAGAGCACAGAGCGACCAATCTCCACTGATTATTGATGGATCCTCAGTGGAGATCGTCAAGAGAACCAAATTCCTTGGTGTTCATCTGGCAGACAACCTCACCTGGAAAGCTCATCTCCTTCCCCCCATCCTGTCCATGTTCTACAGAGGGACCATTGAGAGCATCCTGAGCAGCTGCATCACTACCTGGTTTGGGAATTGCACCGTCTCAGATCGCAAGACCCTACAGAGGAAGTGAGGAGAGCTGAGAAGATCATCGGAGTCTCTCTCCCCTCTATCATGGACATTTACACTACACGCTGCATCCGCAAAGCACACAGCATTGTGGACGACCACACACACCCCTCACACACACTCTTTACACTCCATGCTGTTTTTGCACCTTTGACTGTATTATAGTATAATGTTTACATGCTGTCCTTTCACCTCATGAATACTGCTGTTCTTTTGCACTACATTGTTCTGTTTATATTTACTCCCAGTTATAGTTTTTACATTTCACCTCGCACAGTACTGTTTTATTTGAGTTTACAGTAGGTTTACTAGTCGGCGCTATATTGTTTTTTTGTCTTGTCTTGTGTTTTCTTTCTGCACTGTTTTTTGTCTGCACTGTTTGCATTAGATTGCACTCGATGCACTTTATGTAGCTTGTGTTGTAGCTTTATATTGTCAACTGTTCAACTTGTAAACATGAAAGAAAACAATAGAAGATAAAAAAAAAGAGTAATTTAAAAATAAATAAAATAAGTATAAAACTATATTAAAATATCATCTGATTATAAGTATAAGCATGAATAAAAAAGAAAAAAATATATATATTCTATATAATATTATATATATTCTAGGGATGCACCGAAATGAAAGTTCTTGGCCGAAACCGAAAACCGAAAAAGAGGAACGCAAGGCCGAAAACTGAAACGTCGAAAGAAATTATGCCAATTTATGGCTATGACTGTGTAAAACTAAAATCAAGGCATTACAATTTTTGGTTCAAAGAATAAATCAATTACAAATTATGAAAATATTGATTTATAGCTCTTAAGTCAGATATTAGGATTCAGCTTTAAATCATTTAAAGTGCTCGTTCTTAAAGTTGTACTTTCAGACATACATAGAAAACTCGCTCTGGTCACCGTGTACAGACCCCCAGGGCCCTACGCTGATTTTCTTCAAGAGTTTGCTTGTTTTCTATCAGATCTCTTGATCAGTTTTGATAAAGTTCTGCTTGTAGGAGATTTTAATATTCATGTAGATGATGTAAATGATGCTCTAGGATTATCATTTGTTGACTTATTAAACTCTTTTGGGGTTAAACAAAACGTCACCAGACCAACTCATCGCTTTAACCACACATTAGACTTAGTAATATCCCACGGAGCAGACGTCACTGATATAGATATTTTACCTCAGAGTGATGACATCACAGACCATTACCTCATACTGTACACACTACCGGTAGAGCAGGTTAGCCGTGTTGCACCACGTTATCGACCTGGTAGGACTATTGTTCCAACCACTAAGGACAGATTCATAAATAACCTGCCTGATTTATCTCAATTTCTCACTAAACCCATAACTACTAATAATCTTGATGAAATAACTAACAACATAGACCTTATCCTCACTAGCACATTAGACACCGTTGCCCCTATCCGGTTAAAAAAGGTTAGAGAACCTGCACCTGCACCTTGGTATAATAGTCATACACATGCCCTCAACACTGTTTTACATGTATAGGACAGGAAGAGCTGTATAATGTTATTGCCAAAGCTAAATTGACAACATGTCAGTTAGATCCAATTCCTACTAAATTACTGAAGGAAGTGTTATATACAACTGGTGAACCTCTTCTGAATATTATTAACTCCTCACTATCTTTAGGTCACATCCCTAAATCCCTCAAGTTAGCAGTTATTAAGCCCCTCATTAAAAACCTAATCTGGATCCAAACACGTTATCAAATTACAGACCAATTTCAAATCTCCCATTTATGTCTAAGATTTTAGAAAAGATTGTCGCTGCCCAGTTCTGTTCCTACCTGCAAGAGAACAATATCTTTGAAGAATTTCAGTCAGGTTTTAGGCCCCATCATAGCACAGAAACTGCTCTAGTTAAAATAACTAATGACCTGTTTTTAGCTTCAGACCAAGGCTTCATCTCGCTGTTGGTTTTACTAGATCTTAGTGCTGCATTCGACACTATAGACCATGATCTCCTCCTAGATCACTTACAAAATTACATCGGCATTCAGGGACAGGCATTAAGCTGGTTTAAATCCTACCTGTCTGATCGTTACCATTTCATAGACTTAAATGGAGAGCTATCCAGGCTTATGCAAGTAAATTATGGCGTGCCGCAAGGTTCAGTTCTAGGACCCCTGCTCTTCACAATATACATGCTTCGGTTAGGAAATATTATTAGAAGGCATGGAATTATCTTCCATTGTTATGCTGATGATACCCAGCTATATATCTCATCTAAACCAGGCGATACAGCTCAATTAACCCGGATAACCGAGTGTGTTAAGGAAATAAAAGATTGGATGACCCATAACTTTCTACTTTTAAATTCTGATAAGACTGAGATTTTGCTCATCGGCCCAAAAACTAGTATACAGAAGCTCCAGCATCTCAACCTGCATTAAACGGATGTTTTGTAACCACTAGTTCAACAGTAAAAGACCTGGGAGTTATTTTAGAGCAACTTGTCTTTTAAAAATCACATCAACCAAGTTACAAAAACAGCTTCTTTCACATTAGAATTATTTCTAAGTTAAGAAACATGTTGTCTATATCTGATGCAGAGAAGCTCGTCCATGCGTTCATGACCTCCAGAATAGATTATTGTAATGCATTACTAGGTGGATGTCCTGCATCATTAATAAACAAGCTTCAGTTAGTCCAGAATGCAGCAGCCAGAGTTCTTACAAGGGCAAGAAAATATGATCACATAACCCCGATCTTATCGTCCCTACACTGGCTTCCTGTTAAGTTTTGAATAGACTACAAACTACTATTCTTACTTCCAAAACACTAAGTGGTTTATCTCCATGTATCTCCAGTCTTCTAACACGCTAAAATCCATCACGCTCCCTGAGATCTCAAAACTCTGGGCTTCTAGTAGTTCCTAGAATAGCAAAGTCCACTAAAGGTGGTAGAACATTCTCACATTTAGCTCCTAAACTCTGGAATAGTCTTCCTGACAGTGTTCGGGGTTCAGACACACTCACCCAGTTTAAGTGTAGATTAAAGATGTATCTTTTTAGCAAAGCCTACACATAACACACATCACATCATAACCTTGTGCTCCAGAACATCTGATCACATCACATCATCAACTTGTGCTGTTAATATCATGAACAGCAGCTACGCTAATTTCTCTCCCCATCACGAGGCTTCCTGAGGTTCCTCCAGCTCCAGTCACGTCCCACCTCATGAAGATTGTGGACCTTTGAAGAAGTCGATGCCGAACTCACAAACATCCCGAACCATCTAGAGACCTACCAGTGCCAGTTGGATCCCGCTACATGTGTGGAGTTTTGATGTTGGACCTCCAGGAGTGTTAAGGCTCTGGCATGGAGAAGTTGATGCTGGATCTGTGGTGATCAAAAATGCTGAGCTTATAAAACTAGGAGCTACTAACCATAAAGACTGTATAAGACTGTAGAAAGAACATCAATTATAATCTTATACTCCAGTACTCATGTTAGTTCTCACTGTCCAGTGTTCTGTATTGTTGAAAGATTTATGATCACACACTCTTGATGTCACCCAAATGAGGATGGGTTTCCCTTTTAAATCTGGTTCCTCTCAAGGTTTCTTCCTTATAACATCTAAGGGAGTTTTTCCTTGCCACAGTCGCCACGGCTGCTCATAAGAGACAAATTCACACCATCCACCATCACTGTTGATTTCTGTAAAGCTGCTTTGAGACAATGTCTGTTGTGAAAAGTGCAATAGAAATAAACTTGACTTGACGGGAACGATGGTCATCGTACTGCGGCAAATAGGAATAACGGCGATGCTCAGGCTGATGTTGAAGATGTCAGTAAAGACATCCGCTGGCTGTTCTGCACAGAACAGTCTGATAACAGTCTGTTTTAGTGAGAGGTTGAATTTCTCGATGAACACCGGGTGCTAGCTGGTCAGCACAGGCTTTCAGAAACTGACCTGTGATGCTATCTGGTTCTGCTGCCTTCCTGGTATTCACTCTCCTAAATGCCCTCTTAACGTCGTGCTCTGAGATGGTGAACGTGATTCCCTCTCAAGCTCTCTTAGCGTGCACGGCTTCTGGTTGAAAAAAGTTCTGATGGTGGTTTTCTGTACCGTTTAATCCGCTAGTTTCCTGATGAATCCCACAACCGCTTTTGTAAACATGCTGACATCATCAGAGCTGATGAGACATGTCCCAGTCTGCATCATCTAAAGCGTCCTACAGAGCTGCCTACAATTAGTCAGTCCAGCGTGCGACTTCCCTCTGAACCTGAGCTTCCTGTTTCAGCCTTTGTTTACAGGCATGAGTAAGATAGCGGCATGGTCCGATTTCCCAAACGGTGGACAGGATTGTGGATTCTAGCTTTTCTTGAACGGTGTGTAGCAGTGGTCCAGTGTCCTTTCGCCTCTGGTGGGGCAGGTGATGTGCAGCTGGAAGTTCGGCAGTGCGCTTGAGGTTGGCACTGGTAAAATCTCCTACCACAATGAGCGCAGAGTCCTGATGCTGTGTTTGGTGTAGTGTTAGTGTCTCATGTAAATCCAATATTGCATTGTCTGTGCCAACTTGAGGTGGAATATAAACGGCACTGAAAATGGCCAAGCTGAATTCCTGAGGTAGAAGAAGGGCGACATTTGATGCTCAGTAGTTCCAGATTTGATGTAAAGTAGCGTGAAAAAGGAACAATGCTTGCACTGTCGCCCGCCAGTGGTTGTTCACCATCAGACACACTCCACCTCCATTCCCAGACTCCATTGTCCTGTCTATGCGGTAAACCGGGAAAAACTCAGCCAGGCTGGATGGCTTGGTCCGGTACCGTTGGGTTCAGCCATGTCTCGGTGAAACAGGAAAGGTTGCAGTACTGATTGTCCCTATGGAACGTGACCCTTGCCCTGAGGTCATCAAGCTTTGTGTTTTTTTTTTTTTTTACAGAGACTGGACATTGGATAGCAGGATACTAGGTAAGGAAGTGCAGTGTGCACATGCCCTCAGCCTGTCCTGATTCCTCAGTTCCCTCACAGACGCCGGTATAGGTTGTGTCCTTTGTTCTTCATCAGACTCTTCCTCGGCCAACATGGGTCCGGGTTTAAAAACAGCAGAAATGTAGTAGATTGTAAACCAATAGATATAAGAGTGGCTCCATTATATGTAATGATGGCCATCTTATATAAAGAAAACAGTAAATATTAAAATAAATATATGAAATAAAGAAAAACTAAAACAAATAAAGTGTAGACAAAGCAGTTGTGATGGACGCCGACCTCACCAGCGCTACCATCTTAATAGGGAGTAGGGTATAAGGAGTAGGGAATACGGTGTAGAAAGTATGGTATAGGGAGTATGGTATAAGAAGTAAGTAAGGAGTAGAGTGTAGGGTGTAGGGAGGTGGTAGCTTAGTGTTAAAAGCATTTGAGTTCGGTTTCAAAGGTCGTGAGTTCAAATACCAGCCACATCAAGTTGCCACTTCTGGGCAACTTGGCCCTTAACCCCTTATCTGCTGTGAAAATTGTAAGTTGCTCTGGATAATGGTGCCTGCTAAATGCCTCAAATGTAAATGTGTAGGGAGTAGTGTGTAAAAGAAGGTTGTTGGGTGAAAGGACTCTTACCTTGAGAGACTCTTTCTTGGTGAGTTTGTTAGCTGAGGCTGAGACGTCCTTATCTGATCCATTATACAGTTTAGACTCAGACTGAGGGTCAGAACACAAACACACACACAGTTTTATAATTCTGTTTTTGAATAGCTTTTATTGTGTATGTAGATGTGTGTGTATTTGTGTGTGTATTAAGACAATGTTCATTGTTAAAAGTGCTATACAAATACAAATGAAATGAATTGAATATTTGTGTGTGTGTGTGTGTGTGTGTGTGTTCCATCTTAGTTCCAGTAAGAAAAATTAGAAGGTTACAGCGTACACAATATCTGGCTTTTCTGCTAACAGTTTGGGAAACAACCAAATATCAGCATTATAGACAGGGGCCACATAGGTTTATATCATTCACTGTCAAAGTTAATTTATAAATGGTTATATTCTGTTTTAATTTATTCCATGTGTTTACATTTAAACTGAGGTATAACCATATCATTCTCTATTATAACACTAAATTACAGCACTATACTCTACAACACTATACTAAACCACACTATACTCTACAACACTATACTCTACAACACTATACTACAGGGAGTGCAGAATTATTAGGCAAATGAGTATTTTGACCACATCATCCTCGTTATGCATGTTGTCTTACTCCAAGCTGTATAGGCTGGAAAGCCTACTACCAATTAAGCATATTAGGTGATGTGCATCTCTGTAATGAGAAGGGGTGTGGTCTAATGACATCAACACCCTATATCAGGTGTGCATAATTATTAGGCAACTTCCTTTCTATAGTGTTGTAGCGTGTAGTTTGGTTTAGTATAGTGTTGTAGAGTATAGTGTTGTAGCGTGTAGTTTGGTTTAGTATAGTGTTGTAGAGTATAGTGTTGTAGCGTGTAGTTTGGTTTAGTATAGTGTTGTAGAGTATAGTGTTGTAGCGTGTAGTTTGGTTTAGTATAGTGTTGTAGAGTATAGTGTTGTAGCGTGTAGTTTGGTTTAGTATAGTGTTGTAGAGTATAGTGTTGTAGCGTGTAGTTTGGTTTAGTATAGTGTTGTAGAGTATAGTGTTGTAGCGTGTAGTTTGGTTTAGTATAGTGTTGTAGAGTATAGTGTTGTAGCGTGTAGTTTGGTTTAGTATAGTGTTGTAGAGTATAGTGTTGTAGCGTGTAGTTTGGTTTAGTATAGTGTTGTAGAGTATAGTGTTGTAGCGTGTAGTTTGGTTTAGTATAGTGTTGTAGAGTATAGTGTTGTAGCGTGTAGTTTGGTTTAGTATAGTGTTGTAGAGTATAGTGTTGTAGCGTGTAGTTTGGTTTAGTATAGTGTTGTAGAGTATAGTGTTGTAGCGTGTAGTTTGGTTTAGTATAGTGTTGTAGAGTATAGTGTTGTAGCGTGTAGTTTGGTTTAGTATAGTGTTGTAGAGTATAGTGTTGTAGCGTGTAGTTTGGTTTAGTATAGTGTTGTAGAGTATAGTGTTGTAGCGTGTAGTTTGGTTTAGTATAGTGTTGTAGAGTATAGTGTTGTAGCGTGTAGTTTGGTTTAGTATAGTGTTGTAGAGTATAGTGTTGTAGCGTGTAGTTTGGTTTAGTATAGTGTTGTAGAGTATAGTGTTGTAGCGTGTAGTTTGGTTTAGTATAGTGTTGTAGAGTATAGTGTTGTAGCGTGTAGTTTGGTTTAGTATAGTGTTGTAGAGTATAGTGTTGTAGCGTGTAGTTTGGTTTAGTATAGTGTTGTAGAGTATAGTGTTGTAGCGTGTAGTTTGGTTTAGTATAGTGTTGTAGAGTATAGTGTTGTAGCGTGTAGTTTGGTTTAGTATAGTGTTGTAGAGTATAGTGTTGTAGCGTGTAGTTTGGTTTAGTATAGTGTTGTAGAGTATAGTGTTGTAGCGTGTAGTTTGGTTTAGTATAGTGTTGTAGAGTATAGTGTTGTAGCGTGTAGTTTGGTTTAGTATAGTGTTGTAGAGTATAGTGTTGTAGCGTGTAGTTTGGTTTAGTATAGTGTTGTAGAGTATAGTGTTGTAGCGTGTAGTTTGGTTTAGTATAGTGTTGTAGAGTATAGTGTTGTAGCGTGTAGTTTGGTTTAGTATAGTGTTGTAGAGTATAGTGTTGTAGCGTGTAGTTTGGTTTAGTATAGTGTTGTAGAGTATAGTGTTGTAGCGTGTAGTTTGGTTTAGTATAGTGTTGTAGAGTATAGTGTTGTAGCGTGTAGTTTGGTTTAGTATAGTGTTGTAGAGTATAGTGTTGTAGCGTGTAGTTTGGTTTAGTATAGTGTTGTAGAGTATAGTGTTGTAGCGTGTAGTTTGGTTTAGTATAGTGTTGTAGAGTATAGTGTTGTAGCGTGTAGTTTGGTTTAGTATAGTGTTGTAGAGTATAGTGTTGTAGCGTGTAGTTTGGTTTAGTATAGTGTTGTAGAGTATAGTGTTGTAGCGTGTAGTTTGGTTTAGTATAGTGTTGTAGAGTATAGTGTTGTAGCGTGTAGTTTGGTTTAGTATAGTGTTGTAGAGTATAGTGTTGTAGCGTGTAGTTTGGTTTAGTATAGTGTTGTAGAGTATAGTGTTGTAGCGTGTAGTTTGGTTTAGTATAGTGTTGTAGAGTATAGTGTTGTAGCGTGTAGTTTGGTTTAGTATAGTGTTGTAGAGTATAGTGTTGTAGCGTGTAGTTTGGTTTAGTATAGTGTTGTAGAGTATAGTGTTGTAGCGTGTAGTTTGGTTTAGTATAGTGTTGTAGAGTATAGTGTTGTAGCGTGTAGTTTGGTTTAGTATAGTGTTGTAGAGTATAGTGTTGTAGCGTGTAGTTTGGTTTAGTATAGTGTTGTAGAGTATAGTGTTGTAGCGTGTAGTTTGGTTTAGTATAGTGTTGTAGAGTATAGTGTTGTAGCGTGTAGTTTGGTTTAGTATAGTGTTGTAGAGTATAGTGTTGTAGCGTGTAGTTTGGTTTAGTATAGTGTTGTAGAGTATAGTGTTGTAGCGTGTAGTTTGGTTTAGTATAGTGTTGTAGAGTATAGTGTTGTAGCGTGTAGTTTGGTTTAGTATAGTGTTGTAGAGTATAGTGTTGTAGCGTGTAGTTTGGTTTAGTATAGTGTTGTAGAGTATAGTGTTGTAGCGTGTAGTTTGGTTTAGTATAGTGTTGTAGAGTATAGTGTTGTAGCGTGTAGTTTGGTTTAGTATAGTGTTGTAGAGTATAGTGTTGTAGCGTGTAGTTTGGTTTAGTATAGTGTTGTAGAGTATAGTGTTGTAGCGTGTAGTTTGGTTTAGTATAGTGTTGTAGAGTATAGTGTTGTAGCGTGTAGTTTGGTTTAGTATAGTGTTGTAGAGTATAGTGTTGTAGCGTGTAGTTTGGTTTAGTATAGTGTTGTAGAGTATAGTGTTGTAGCGTGTAGTTTGGTTTAGTATAGTGTTGTAGAGTATAGTGTTGTAGCGTGTAGTTTGGTTTAGTATAGTGTTGTAGAGTATAGTGTTGTAGCGTGTAGTTTGGTTTAGTATAGTGTTGTAGAGTATAGTGTTGTAGCGTGTAGTTTGGTTTAGTATAGTGTTGTAGAGTATAGTGTTGTAGCGTGTAGTTTGGTTTAGTATAGTGTTGTAGAGTATAGTGTTGTAGCGTGTAGTTTGGTTTAGTATAGTGTTGTAGAGTATAGTGTTGTAGCGTGTAGTTTGGTTTAGTATAGTGTTGTAGAGTATAGTGTTGTAGCGTGTAGTTTGGTTTAGTATAGTGTTGTAGAGTATAGTGTTGTAGCGTGTAGTTTGGTTTAGTATAGTGTTGTAGAGTATAGTGTTGTAGCGTGTAGTTTGGTTTAGTATAGTGTTGTAGAGTATAGTGTTGTAGCGTGTAGTTTGGTTTAGTATAGTGTTGTAGAGTATAGTGTTGTAGCGTGTAGTTTGGTTTAGTATAGTGTTGTAGAGTATAGTGTTGTAGCGTGTAGTTTGGTTTAGTATAGTGTTGTAGAGTATAGTGTTGTAGCGTGTAGTTTGGTTTAGTATAGTGTTGTAGAGTATAGTGTTGTAGCGTGTAGTTTGGTTTAGTATAGTGTTGTAGAGTATAGTGTTGTAGCGTGTAGTTTGGTTTAGTATAGTGTTGTAGAGTATAGTGTTGTAGCGTGTAGTTTGGTTTAGTATAGTGTTGTAGAGTATAGTGTTGTAGCGTGTAGTTTGGTTTAGTATAGTGTTGTAGAGTATAGTGTTGTAGCGTGTAGTTTGGTTTAGTATAGTGTTGTAGAGTATAGTGTTGTAGCGTGTAGTTTGGTTTAGTATAGTGTTGTAGAGTATAGTGTTGTAGCGTGTAGTTTGGTTTAGTATAGTGTTGTAGAGTATAGTGTTGTAGCGTGTAGTTTGGTTTAGTATAGTGTTGTAGAGTATAGTGTTGTAGCGTGTAGTTTGGTTTAGTATAGTGTTGTAGAGTATAGTGTTGTAGCGTGTAGTTTGGTTTAGTATAGTGTTGTAGAGTATAGTGTTGTAGCGTGTAGTTTGGTTTAGTATAGTGTTGTAGAGTATAGTGTTGTAGCGTGTAGTTTGGTTTAGTATAGTGTTGTAGAGTATAGTGTTGTAGCGTGTAGTTTGGTTTAGTATAGTGTTGTAGAGTATAGTGTTGTAGCGTGTAGTTTGGTTTAGTATAGTGTTGTAGAGTATAGTGTTGTAGCGTGTAGTTTGGTTTAGTATAGTGTTGTAGAGTATAGTGTTGTAGCGTGTAGTTTGGTTTAGTATAGTGTTGTAGAGTATAGTGTTGTAGCGTGTAGTTTGGTTTAGTATAGTGTTGTAGAGTATAGTGTTGTAGCGTGTAGTTTGGTTTAGTATAGTGTTGTAGAGTATAGTGTTGTAGCGTGTAGTTTGGTTTAGTATAGTGTTGTAGAGTATAGTGTTGTAGCGTGTAGTTTGGTTTAGTATAGTGTTGTAGAGTATAGTGTTGTAGCGTGTAGTTTGGTTTAGTATAGTGTTGTAGAGTATAGTGTTGTAGCGTGTAGTTTGGTTTAGTATAGTGTTGTAGAGTATAGTGTTGTAGCGTGTAGTTTGGTTTAGTATAGTGTTGTAGAGTATAGTGTTGTAGCGTGTAGTTTGGTTTAGTATAGTGTTGTAGAGTATAGTGTTGTAGCGTGTAGTTTGGTTTAGTATAGTGTTGTAGAGTATAGTGTTGTAGCGTGTAGTTTGGTTTAGTATAGTGTTGTAGAGTATAGTGTTGTAGCGTGTAGTTTGGTTTAGTATAGTGTTGTAGAGTATAGTGTTGTAGCGTGTAGTTTGGTTTAGTATAGTGTTGTAGAGTATAGTGTTGTAGCGTGTAGTTTGGTTTAGTATAGTGTTGTAGAGTATAGTGTTGTAGCGTGTAGTTTGGTTTAGTATAGTGTTGTAGAGTATAGTGTTGTAGCGTGTAGTTTGGTTTAGTATAGTGTTGTAGAGTATAGTGTTGTAGCGTGTAGTTTGGTTTAGTATAGTGTTGTAGAGTATAGTGTTGTAGCGTGTAGTTTGGTTTAGTATAGTGTTGTAGAGTATAGTGTTGTAGCGTGTAGTTTGGTTTAGTATAGTGTTGTAGAGTATAGTGTTGTAGCGTGTAGTTTGGTTTAGTATAGTGTTGTAGAGTATAGTGTTGTAGCGTGTAGTTTGGTTTAGTATAGTGTTGTAGAGTATAGTGTTGTAGCGTGTAGTTTGGTTTAGTATAGTGTTGTAGAGTATAGTGTTGTAGCGTGTAGTTTGGTTTAGTATAGTGTTGTAGAGTATAGTGTTGTAGCGTGTAGTTTGGTTTAGTATAGTGTTGTAGAGTATAGTGTTGTAGCGTGTAGTTTGGTTTAGTATAGTGTTGTAGAGTATAGTGTTGTAGCGTGTAGTTTGGTTTAGTATAGTGTTGTAGAGTATAGTGTTGTAGCGTGTAGTTTGGTTTAGTATAGTGTTGTAGAGTATAGTGTTGTAGCGTGTAGTTTGGTTTAGTATAGTGTTGTAGAGTATAGTGTTGTAGCGTGTAGTTTGGTTTAGTATAGTGTTGTAGAGTATAGTGTTGTAGCGTGTAGTTTGGTTTAGTATAGTGTTGTAGAGTATAGTGTTGTAGCGTGTAGTTTGGTTTAGTATAGTGTTGTAGAGTATAGTGTTGTAGCGTGTAGTTTGGTTTAGTATAGTGTTGTAGAGTATAGTGTTGTAGCGTGTAGTTTGGTTTAGTATAGTGTTGTAGAGTATAGTGTTGTAGCGTGTAGTTTGGTTTAGTATAGTGTTGTAGAGTATAGTGTTGTAGCGTGTAGTTTGGTTTAGTATAGTGTTGTAGAGTATAGTGTTGTAGCGTGTAGTTTGGTTTAGTATAGTGTTGTAGAGTATAGTGTTGTAGCGTGTAGTTTGGTTTAGTATAGTGTTGTAGAGTATAGTGTTGTAGCGTGTAGTTTGGTTTAGTATAGTGTTGTAGAGTATAGTGTTGTAGCGTGTAGTTTGGTTTAGTATAGTGTTGTAGAGTATAGTGTTGTAGCGTGTAGTTTGGTTTAGTATAGTGTTGTAGAGTATAGTGTTGTAGCGTGTAGTTTGGTTTAGTATAGTGTTGTAGAGTATAGTGTTGTAGCGTGTAGTTTGGTTTAGTATAGTGTTGTAGAGTATAGTGTTGTAGCGTGTAGTTTGGTTTAGTATAGTGTTGTAGAGTATAGTGTTGTAGCGTGTAGTTTGGTTTAGTATAGTGTTGTAGAGTATAGTGTTGTAGCGTGTAGTTTGGTTTAGTATAGTGTTGTAGAGTATAGTGTTGTAGCGTGTAGTTTGGTTTAGTATAGTGTTGTAGAGTATAGTGTTGTAGCGTGTAGTTTGGTTTAGTATAGTGTTGTAGAGTATAGTGTTGTAGCGTGTAGTTTGGTTTAGTATAGTGTTGTAGAGTATAGTGTTGTAGCGTGTAGTTTGGTTTAGTATAGTGTTGTAGAGTATAGTGTTGTAGCGTGTAGTTTGGTTTAGTATAGTGTTGTAGAGTATAGTGTTGTAGCGTGTAGTTTGGTTTAGTATAGTGTTGTAGAGTATAGTGTTGTAGCGTGTAGTTTGGTTTAGTATAGTGTTGTAGAGTATAGTGTTGTAGCGTGTAGTTTGGTTTAGTATAGTGTTGTAGAGTATAGTGTTGTAGCGTGTAGTTTGGTTTAGTATAGTGTTGTAGAGTATAGTGTTGTAGCGTGTAGTTTGGTTTAGTATAGTGTTGTAGAGTATAGTGTTGTAGCGTGTAGTTTGGTTTAGTATAGTGTTGTAGAGTATAGTGTTGTAGCGTGTAGTTTGGTTTAGTATAGTGTTGTAGAGTATAGTGTTGTAGCGTGTAGTTTGGTTTAGTATAGTGTTGTAGAGTATAGTGTTGTAGCGTGTAGTTTGGTTTAGTATAGTGTTGTAGAGTATAGTGTTGTAGCGTGTAGTTTGGTTTAGTATAGTGTTGTAGAGTATAGTGTTGTAGCGTGTAGTTTGGTTTAGTATAGTGTTGTAGAGTATAGTGTTGTAGCGTGTAGTTTGGTTTAGTATAGTGTTGTAGAGTATAGTGTTGTAGCGTGTAGTTTGGTTTAGTATAGTGTTGTAGAGTATAGTGTTGTAGCGTGTAGTTTGGTTTAGTATAGTGTTGTAGAGTATAGTGTTGTAGCGTGTAGTTTGGTTTAGTATAGTGTTGTAGAGTATAGTGTTGTAGCGTGTAGTTTGGTTTAGTATAGTGTTGTAGAGTATAGTGTTGTAGCGTGTAGTTTGGTTTAGTATAGTGTTGTAGAGTATAGTGTTGTAGCGTGTAGTTTGGTTTAGTATAGTGTTGTAGAGTATAGTGTTGTAGCGTGTAGTTTGGTTTAGTATAGTGTTGTAGAGTATAGTGTTGTAGCGTGTAGTTTGGTTTAGTATAGTGTTGTAGAGTATAGTGTTGTAGCGTGTAGTTTGGTTTAGTATAGTGTTGTAGAGTATAGTGTTGTAGCGTGTAGTTTGGTTTAGTATAGTGTTGTAGAGTATAGTGTTGTAGCGTGTAGTTTGGTTTAGTATAGTGTTGTAGAGTATAGTGTTGTAGCGTGTAGTTTGGTTTAGTATAGTGTTGTAGAGTATAGTGTTGTAGCGTGTAGTTTGGTTTAGTATAGTGTTGTAGAGTATAGTGTTGTAGCGTGTAGTTTGGTTTAGTATAGTGTTGTAGAGTATAGTGTTGTAGCGTGTAGTTTGGTTTAGTATAGTGTTGTAGAGTATAGTGTTGTAGCGTGTAGTTTGGTTTAGTATAGTGTTGTAGAGTATAGTGTTGTAGCGTGTAGTTTGGTTTAGTATAGTGTTGTAGAGTATAGTGTTGTAGCGTGTAGTTTGGTTTAGTATAGTGTTGTAGAGTATAGTGTTGTAGCGTGTAGTTTGGTTTAGTATAGTGTTGTAGAGTATAGTGTTGTAGCGTGTAGTTTGGTTTAGTATAGTGTTGTAGAGTATAGTGTTGTAGCGTGTAGTTTGGTTTAGTATAGTGTTGTAGAGTATAGTGTTGTAGCGTGTAGTTTGGTTTAGTATAGTGTTGTAGAGTATAGTGTTGTAGCGTGTAGTTTGGTTTAGTATAGTGTTGTAGAGTATAGTGTTGTAGCGTGTAGTTTGGTTTAGTATAGTGTTGTAGAGTATAGTGTTGTAGCGTGTAGTTTGGTTTAGTATAGTGTTGTAGAGTATAGTGTTGTAGCGTGTAGTTTGGTTTAGTATAGTGTTGTAGAGTATAGTGTTGTAGCGTGTAGTTTGGTTTAGTATAGTGTTGTAGAGTATAGTGTTGTAGCGTGTAGTTTGGTTTAGTATAGTGTTGTAGAGTATAGTGTTGTAGCGTGTAGTTTGGTTTAGTATAGTGTTGTAGAGTATAGTGTTGTAGCGTGTAGTTTGGTTTAGTATAGTGTTGTAGAGTATAGTGTTGTAGCGTGTAGTTTGGTTTAGTATAGTGTTGTAGAGTATAGTGTTGTAGCGTGTAGTTTGGTTTAGTATAGTGTTGTAGAGTATAGTGTTGTAGCGTGTAGTTTGGTTTAGTATAGTGTTGTAGAGTATAGTGTTGTAGCGTGTAGTTTGGTTTAGTATAGTGTTGTAGAGTATAGTGTTGTAGCGTGTAGTTTGGTTTAGTATAGTGTTGTAGAGTATAGTGTTGTAGCGTGTAGTTTGGTTTAGTATAGTGTTGTAGAGTATAGTGTTGTAGCGTGTAGTTTGGTTTAGTATAGTGTTGTAGAGTATAGTGTTGTAGCGTGTAGTTTGGTTTAGTATAGTGTTGTAGAGTATAGTGTTGTAGCGTGTAGTTTGGTTTAGTATAGTGTTGTAGAGTATAGTGTTGTAGCGTGTAGTTTGGTTTAGTATAGTGTTGTAGAGTATAGTGTTGTAGCGTGTAGTTTGGTTTAGTATAGTGTTGTAGAGTATAGTGTTGTAGCGTGTAGTTTGGTTTAGTATAGTGTTGTAGAGTATAGTGTTGTAGCGTGTAGTTTGGTTTAGTATAGTGTTGTAGAGTATAGTGTTGTAGCGTGTAGTTTGGTTTAGTATAGTGTTGTAGAGTATAGTGTTGTAGCGTGTAGTTTGGTTTAGTATAGTGTTGTAGAGTATAGTGTTGTAGCGTGTAGTTTGGTTTAGTATAGTGTTGTAGAGTATAGTGTTGTAGCGTGTAGTTTGGTTTAGTATAGTGTTGTAGAGTATAGTGTTGTAGCGTGTAGTTTGGTTTAGTATAGTGTTGTAGAGTATAGTGTTGTAGCGTGTAGTTTGGTTTAGTATAGTGTTGTAGAGTATAGTGTTGTAGCGTGTAGTTTGGTTTAGTATAGTGTTGTAGAGTATAGTGTTGTAGCGTGTAGTTTGGTTTAGTATAGTGTTGTAGAGTATAGTGTTGTAGCGTGTAGTTTGGTTTAGTATAGTGTTGTAGAGTATAGTGTTGTAGCGTGTAGTTTGGTTTAGTATAGTGTTGTAGAGTATAGTGTTGTAGCGTGTAGTTTGGTTTAGTATAGTGTTGTAGAGTATAGTGTTGTAGCGTGTAGTTTGGTTTAGTATAGTGTTGTAGAGTATAGTGTTGTAGCGTGTAGTTTGGTTTAGTATAGTGTTGTAGAGTATAGTGTTGTAGCGTGTAGTTTGGTTTAGTATAGTGTTGTAGAGTATAGTGTTGTAGCGTGTAGTTTGGTTTAGTATAGTGTTGTAGAGTATAGTGTTGTAGCGTGTAGTTTGGTTTAGTATAGTGTTGTAGAGTATAGTGTTGTAGCGTGTAGTTTGGTTTAGTATAGTGTTGTAGAGTATAGTGTTGTAGCGTGTAGTTTGGTTTAGTATAGTGTTGTAGAGTATAGTGTTGTAGCGTGTAGTTTGGTTTAGTATAGTGTTGTAGAGTATAGTGTTGTAGCGTGTAGTTTGGTTTAGTATAGTGTTGTAGAGTATAGTGTTGTAGCGTGTAGTTTGGTTTAGTATAGTGTTGTAGAGTATAGTGTTGTAGCGTGTAGTTTGGTTTAGTATAGTGTTGTAGAGTATAGTGTTGTAGCGTGTAGTTTGGTTTAGTATAGTGTTGTAGAGTATAGTGTTGTAGCGTGTAGTTTGGTTTAGTATAGTGTTGTAGAGTATAGTGTTGTAGCGTGTAGTTTGGTTTAGTATAGTGTTGTAGAGTATAGTGTTGTAGCGTGTAGTTTGGTTTAGTATAGTGTTGTAGAGTATAGTGTTGTAGCGTGTAGTTTGGTTTAGTATAGTGTTGTAGAGTATAGTGTTGTAGCGTGTAGTTTGGTTTAGTATAGTGTTGTAGAGTATAGTGTTGTAGCGTGTAGTTTGGTTTAGTATAGTGTTGTAGAGTATAGTGTTGTAGCGTGTAGTTTGGTTTAGTATAGTGTTGTAGAGTATAGTGTTGTAGCGTGTAGTTTGGTTTAGTATAGTGTTGTAGAGTATAGTGTTGTAGCGTGTAGTTTGGTTTAGTATAGTGTTGTAGAGTATAGTGTTGTAGCGTGTAGTTTGGTTTAGTATAGTGTTGTAGAGTATAGTGTTGTAGCGTGTAGTTTGGTTTAGTATAGTGTTGTAGAGTATAGTGTTGTAGCGTGTAGTTTGGTTTAGTATAGTGTTGTAGAGTATAGTGTTGTAGCGTGTAGTTTGGTTTAGTATAGTGTTGTAGAGTATAGTGTTGTAGCGTGTAGTTTGGTTTAGTATAGTGTTGTAGAGTATAGTGTTGTAGCGTGTAGTTTGGTTTAGTATAGTGTTGTAGAGTATAGTGTTGTAGCGTGTAGTTTGGTTTAGTATAGTGTTGTAGAGTATAGTGTTGTAGCGTGTAGTTTGGTTTAGTATAGTGTTGTAGAGTATAGTGTTGTAGCGTGTAGTTTGGTTTAGTATAGTGTTGTAGAGTATAGTGTTGTAGCGTGTAGTTTGGTTTAGTATAGTGTTGTAGAGTATAGTGTTGTAGCGTGTAGTTTGGTTTAGTATAGTGTTGTAGAGTATAGTGTTGTAGCGTGTAGTTTGGTTTAGTATAGTGTTGTAGAGTATAGTGTTGTAGCGTGTAGTTTGGTTTAGTATAGTGTTGTAGAGTATAGTGTTGTAGCGTGTAGTTTGGTTTAGTATAGTGTTGTAGAGTATAGTGTTGTAGCGTGTAGTTTGGTTTAGTATAGTGTTGTAGAGTATAGTGTTGTAGCGTGTAGTTTGGTTTAGTATAGTGTTGTAGAGTATAGTGTTGTAGCGTGTAGTTTGGTTTAGTATAGTGTTGTAGAGTATAGTGTTGTAGCGTGTAGTTTGGTTTAGTATAGTGTTGTAGAGTATAGTGTTGTAGCGTGTAGTTTGGTTTAGTATAGTGTTGTAGAGTATAGTGTTGTAGCGTGTAGTTTGGTTTAGTATAGTGTTGTAGAGTATAGTGTTGTAGCGTGTAGTTTGGTTTAGTATAGTGTTGTAGAGTATAGTGTTGTAGCGTGTAGTTTGGTTTAGTATAGTGTTGTAGAGTATAGTGTTGTAGCGTGTAGTTTGGTTTAGTATAGTGTTGTAGAGTATAGTGTTGTAGCGTGTAGTTTGGTTTAGTATAGTGTTGTAGAGTATAGTGTTGTAGCGTGTAGTTTGGTTTAGTATAGTGTTGTAGAGTATAGTGTTGTAGCGTGTAGTTTGGTTTAGTATAGTGTTGTAGAGTATAGTGTTGTAGCGTGTAGTTTGGTTTAGTATAGTGTTGTAGAGTATAGTGTTGTAGCGTGTAGTTTGGTTTAGTATAGTGTTGTAGAGTATAGTGTTGTAGCGTGTAGTTTGGTTTAGTATAGTGTTGTAGAGTATAGTGTTGTAGCGTGTAGTTTGGTTTAGTATAGTGTTGTAGAGTATAGTGTTGTAGCGTGTAGTTTGGTTTAGTATAGTGTTGTAGAGTATAGTGTTGTAGCGTGTAGTTTGGTTTAGTATAGTGTTGTAGAGTATAGTGTTGTAGCGTGTAGTTTGGTTTAGTATAGTGTTGTAGAGTATAGTGTTGTAGCGTGTAGTTTGGTTTAGTATAGTGTTGTAGAGTATAGTGTTGTAGCGTGTAGTTTGGTTTAGTATAGTGTTGTAGAGTATAGTGTTGTAGCGTGTAGTTTGGTTTAGTATAGTGTTGTAGAGTATAGTGTTGTAGCGTGTAGTTTGGTTTAGTATAGTGTTGTAGAGTATAGTGTTGTAGCGTGTAGTTTGGTTTAGTATAGTGTTGTAGAGTATAGTGTTGTAGCGTGTAGTTTGGTTTAGTATAGTGTTGTAGAGTATAGTGTTGTAGCGTGTAGTTTGGTTTAGTATAGTGTTGTAGAGTATAGTGTTGTAGCGTGTAGTTTGGTTTAGTATAGTGTTGTAGAGTATAGTGTTGTAGCGTGTAGTTTGGTTTAGTATAGTGTTGTAGAGTATAGTGTTGTAGCGTGTAGTTTGGTTTAGTATAGTGTTGTAGAGTATAGTGTTGTAGCGTGTAGTTTGGTTTAGTATAGTGTTGTAGAGTATAGTGTTGTAGCGTGTAGTTTGGTTTAGTATAGTGTTGTAGAGTATAGTGTTGTAGCGTGTAGTTTGGTTTAGTATAGTGTTGTAGAGTATAGTGTTGTAGCGTGTAGTTTGGTTTAGTATAGTGTTGTAGAGTATAGTGTTGTAGCGTGTAGTTTGGTTTAGTATAGTGTTGTAGAGTATAGTGTTGTAGCGTGTAGTTTGGTTTAGTATAGTGTTGTAGAGTATAGTGTTGTAGCGTGTAGTTTGGTTTAGTATAGTGTTGTAGAGTATAGTGTTGTAGCGTGTAGTTTGGTTTAGTATAGTGTTGTAGAGTATAGTGTTGTAGCGTGTAGTTTGGTTTAGTATAGTGTTGTAGAGTATAGTGTTGTAGCGTGTAGTTTGGTTTAGTATAGTGTTGTAGAGTATAGTGTTGTAGCGTGTAGTTTGGTTTAGTATAGTGTTGTAGAGTATAGTGTTGTAGCGTGTAGTTTGGTTTAGTATAGTGTTGTAGAGTATAGTGTTGTAGCGTGTAGTTTGGTTTAGTATAGTGTTGTAGAGTATAGTGTTGTAGCGTGTAGTTTGGTTTAGTATAGTGTTGTAGAGTATAGTGTTGTAGCGTGTAGTTTGGTTTAGTATAGTGTTGTAGAGTATAGTGTTGTAGCGTGTAGTTTGGTTTAGTATAGTGTTGTAGAGTATAGTGTTGTAGCGTGTAGTTTGGTTTAGTATAGTGTTGTAGAGTATAGTGTTGTAGCGTGTAGTTTGGTTTAGTATAGTGTTGTAGAGTATAGTGTTGTAGCGTGTAGTTTGGTTTAGTATAGTGTTGTAGAGTATAGTGTTGTAGCGTGTAGTTTGGTTTAGTATAGTGTTGTAGAGTATAGTGTTGTAGCGTGTAGTTTGGTTTAGTATAGTGTTGTAGAGTATAGTGTTGTAGCGTGTAGTTTGGTTTAGTATAGTGTTGTAGAGTATAGTGTTGTAGCGTGTAGTTTGGTTTAGTATAGTGTTGTAGAGTATAGTGTTGTAGCGTGTAGTTTGGTTTAGTATAGTGTTGTAGAGTATAGTGTTGTAGCGTGTAGTTTGGTTTAGTATAGTGTTGTAGAGTATAGTGTTGTAGCGTGTAGTTTGGTTTAGTATAGTGTTGTAGAGTATAGTGTTGTAGCGTGTAGTTTGGTTTAGTATAGTGTTGTAGAGTATAGTGTTGTAGCGTGTAGTTTGGTTTAGTATAGTGTTGTAGAGTATAGTGTTGTAGCGTGTAGTTTGGTTTAGTATAGTGTTGTAGAGTATAGTGTTGTAGCGTGTAGTTTGGTTTAGTATAGTGTTGTAGAGTATAGTGTTGTAGCGTGTAGTTTGGTTTAGTATAGTGTTGTAGAGTATAGTGTTGTAGCGTGTAGTTTGGTTTAGTATAGTGTTGTAGAGTATAGTGTTGTAGCGTGTAGTTTGGTTTAGTATAGTGTTGTAGAGTATAGTGTTGTAGCGTGTAGTTTGGTTTAGTATAGTGTTGTAGAGTATAGTGTTGTAGCGTGTAGTTTGGTTTAGTATAGTGTTGTAGAGTATAGTGTTGTAGCGTGTAGTTTGGTTTAGTATAGTGTTGTAGAGTATAGTGTTGTAGCGTGTAGTTTGGTTTAGTATAGTGTTGTAGAGTATAGTGTTGTAGCGTGTAGTTTGGTTTAGTATAGTGTTGTAGAGTATAGTGTTGTAGCGTGTAGTTTGGTTTAGTATAGTGTTGTAGAGTATAGTGTTGTAGCGTGTAGTTTGGTTTAGTATAGTGTTGTAGAGTATAGTGTTGTAGCGTGTAGTTTGGTTTAGTATAGTGTTGTAGAGTATAGTGTTGTAGCGTGTAGTTTGGTTTAGTATAGTGTTGTAGAGTATAGTGTTGTAGCGTGTAGTTTGGTTTAGTATAGTGTTGTAGAGTATAGTGTTGTAGCGTGTAGTTTGGTTTAGTATAGTGTTGTAGAGTATAGTGTTGTAGCGTGTAGTTTGGTTTAGTATAGTGTTGTAGAGTATAGTGTTGTAGCGTGTAGTTTGGTTTAGTATAGTGTTGTAGAGTATAGTGTTGTAGCGTGTAGTTTGGTTTAGTATAGTGTTGTAGAGTATAGTGTTGTAGCGTGTAGTTTGGTTTAGTATAGTGTTGTAGAGTATAGTGTTGTAGCGTGTAGTTTGGTTTAGTATAGTGTTGTAGAGTATAGTGTTGTAGCGTGTAGTTTGGTTTAGTATAGTGTTGTAGAGTATAGTGTTGTAGCGTGTAGTTTGGTTTAGTATAGTGTTGTAGAGTATAGTGTTGTAGCGTGTAGTTTGGTTTAGTATAGTGTTGTAGAGTATAGTGTTGTAGCGTGTAGTTTGGTTTAGTATAGTGTTGTAGAGTATAGTGTTGTAGCGTGTAGTTTGGTTTAGTATAGTGTTGTAGAGTATAGTGTTGTAGCGTGTAGTTTGGTTTAGTATAGTGTTGTAGAGTATAGTTTTGTAGCGTGTAGTTTGGTTTAGTATAGTGTTGTAGAGTATAGTTTTGTAGCGTGTAGTTTGGTTTAGTATAGTGTTGTAGAGTATAGTTTTGTAGCGTGTAGTTTGGTTTAGTATAGTGTTGTAGAGTATAGTTTTGTAGCGTGTAGTTTGGTTTAGTATAGTGTTGTAGAGTATAGTGTTGTAGCGTGTAGTTTGGTTTAGTATAGTGTTGTAGAGTATAGTTTTGTAGCGTGTAGTTTGGTTTAGTATAGTGTTGTAGAGTATAGTTTTGTAGCGTGTAGTTTGGTTTAGTATAGTGTTGTAGAGTATAGTTTTGTAGCGTGTAGTTTGGTTTAGTATAGTGTTGTAGAGTATAGTTTTGTAGCGTGTAGTTTGGTTTAGTATAGTGTTGTAGAGTATAGTTTTGTAGCGTGTAGTTTGGTTTAGTATAGTGTTGTAGAGTATAGTGTTGTAGAGTATAGTTTTGTAGCGTGTAGTTTGGTTTAGTATAGTGTTGTAGAGTATAGTGTTGTAGAGTATAGTGTTGTAGCGTGTAGTTTGGTTTAGTATAGTGTTGTAGAGTATAGTTTTGTAGCGTGTAGTTTGGTTTAGTATAGTGTTATAGTACTATAACACTATACCACTATAGTACTATAGTACTATAGTGGTATAGTAGTATAGTACACACACAGACACACAAACATACACACCCAAATTCACACACACACACACACACACAACCACACACACACACACACACACCCACGCGTCAGTAGGTGTTTCTTAGGTAAATGAGCAGATCTGGAGGGTTCATGGATCAAGCAGCAGCTCTGTGACGTCTGCCGAAAATAGCTGCTGAAAGAGGACTGAAATGCAGAGACGATACTCGACCATGTGATACTGGAACAGTTCATCGCCAGACTTCCAGCAAAAATAGCGGTGTGGATGCAGTGCTCGTGTCCAGAGTTGTTTGATATAGCGTTCCAGCTTGCCAAAGACCATCTATGGGCACAACTGGGTGCAAACCCTCCACCTCTCTCTCTCTCTCTCTTTCTCTTCCTGCTCTCCTCCTTTCCCTATCCCTTGGAAATAGGAGTCAAACCACCCCCCCCCCCCCCCCCAAAAAAAAAAAAAAACCGCTTGTCATAAGGCTCCTCCCCATTCCTCTCCTATTTATCACCCATCCACTCATCCCTCCATCTTCTACCACTGTTCCACTCAACCCTCTATCATCTACCACTGCTCCACTCATCCCTCCATCTTCTACCAATGCTCCACTCATCCCTCCATCCTCCACCACTCTCCTAACAGAGTTTTGTTATTCGCTTTGTACAACCCCTGGCAAAAAGTATGGAATCACCCTTCTCAGAAGATGTTCATTCAAATGTTTAATTGTGTAGAGAAAAAACCAAGCACATATATGCCACAAAACAATTTTCACTCAACAAAAAAATATTCTGGCTGTATAAAACACTTAAAAAAACAACAAAGAAAGATAACTATAGTCAATTACAAGTGTTTTTACAGATCAAACAGAGGAAAAAAATATGGAATCACACAAATCTGAGGAAAATTATATGGAATCACCAAATAAAAACCACCTCTGGCTTTTATAACAGCTTGAATTCTCTGAGGCATGGATTTAACCAATGACAAACAGTATACTTCATCAATCTGTCTCCGGCTTTGTCTTATTGCAGTTGCCAGATCAGCTTTGCAGGTTGGAGCCTTGTCGTGGACCATTTTTTTTAATTTTCACCACAGATTTTCAATTGGATTGAGGTCCGGACTATTTGCAGGCCATGCCATTGACATTATATGTCTTTCCTGTAGAAATGTTTTCACAGATTTTGCCCTATGGCACGATGCATTATCATCCTGAAAAATGATGCTACCATCACCAAACATCCTTTCAATTGATGGAATAAGAAAAGTGTCCAAAATCTCAACATAAACTTGTGCATTTATAGAAGATGTAATGACTGTCATCTCTCCCATACCTTTACCTGACATACAACCCCATATCATTAATGATTGTGGAAATTTGCATGTTTTCTTCAGGCAGTTGTCTTCATAAATTTCATTGGAACGGCACCAAACAAAAGTTCCAGCATCATCACCCTGCCCAATGCAGATTCGTGATTCATCACTGAATATAACTCTCATCCAGTCATCCACAGTCCAAGATTGTCTTTCTTTAGCCCACTGAAACCTTGTTTTTTTTCTGTTTAGATGTTAATGATGGTTTTCGATTGGCTTTTCTGTAAATCCCATTTCTTTTAGGCGATTTCTTACAGACCGGTCACAGACATGAACTCCACTTTCTGCCCTTTTGTTCCTCATCTGTTTTGTTGTGCATTTTCTGTTTTCAAGGCATATTGCTTTAAGTTTTCTGTCTTGCCGCTTTGATGTCTTTCTTGGTCTACCAGTACGCTTCCCTTTTACAACCTTTCCATTTGATTTGTACTTGGTCCAGATTTTAGACACAGCTGACTGGAAACAACCAACATCTGTTGCAACATTCCGTGAAGATTTACCTTCTTTGAGAAGTTTGATAATCCTCTCCTTTGTTTCAACTGAAATCTCTCGTGTTGGAGCCATGAGTTATGTCAATCATCTTGGTTCAACACATCACTAATGTGTGCAAGCACTCTTTTTTAACTGCAGACTAATTAGCAGTTGTAATCAGATACAGGTGTTTGTTTTAGAAATGCAAAGTGCATGGTGATTCCATATAATTTTCCTCAGATTTGTGTGATTCCATATTTTTTTCCTCTGTTTGATCTGTAAAAACACCAGATTGTAATTGACTATAGTTATCTTTCTTTTTTGTTAAGTGTTTTATACATCCAGAATATTGTTTTGTTGAGTGAAAATTGTTTTGTGCCATATATGTGCTTGGTTTTTTCTCTACACAATTAAACATTTGAATGAACATCTTCTGAGAAGGGTGATTCCATACTTTTTGCCAGGGGTTGTATAAGGAAACATCCCTCAAACACAATCAGTGTAAATGTAAATCAGTATAAACTGAATGAGTAACAGTTAAATGTACCAATGTTTCAGAGCTGCTTAATGAATTACTTGCATACAGCATGCTAATGCTAACTCTGCTAACATAACATTACTACTCTCTCTCTGCAGGAGTCACCCTGAATCATTTAACTTTTCTGAATTAACAATCCAACGAGGACCTATTTCTCTGTACAAATACACACACACACACACACACACACACACACACACACACACAGACAGACACACACACACACCACAGCTCTGATACACTATATTGTACTTGCCTTGTGTACAACGAAGCAACAACTTCTGAGTGTTAATGATAATGCAGAAGATTTCTCTTACACTTACACACACACACGCACCAACATCTTATAAGACAGGATTGAAGTGGGTGTCAGGAAAAAGCTCTGTGATTGGTTAAGATGAGCAGCTCCCTGGCATTTTCTTCTGATAATCTTCTAATCCACTACAATCCAACAGTCTGTCTGAACTACTGTCTGTCTCTTCGTCTGTCTGAACTACTGCCTGGTTCTCCGTCTCTCTGAACTACTGCCTGTCTCTCTGTCTGAACTACTGTCTTTCTCTGCGTCTGTCTAAACTACTGTCTGTCTCTCTGAATTACTTTCCGTCTCTCAGTCTGTCTGAATTACTGCCTGTCTCGCCGTCTGTCTAAACTACTGTCCGTCTCTCTGTCTATCTAAATTACTGTCTGTCTCTCTGTCTGTCTAAATAACTCTCCGTCTCAGTCTGTCTGAATTACTGCCTGTCTCTCCGGTTGTCTAAACTACTGTCCTTCTCTGTCTATCTGAATCACTGTCTGTCTCTCTGTCTGTCTGAATTACTGTCTGTCTCTCCATCTGTCAAAACTACTGTCTGTCTCTCTGTCTATCTGAACTACTCTCCGTCTCTCCATCTATCTGAACTACTCTCCGTCTCTCCATCTATCTGAACTACTGTCCGTCTCTCTGTCTGAACTACTGTCTTTCTCTGCGTCTCTAAACTACTATCTGTCTCTCAGTCTGTCTGAATTACTGTATGTCTTTCTGTGCCTTAACTACTATCTGTCTCTCCGAATTACTGTCTGTCTCTCTGTCTGAATTACTATATGTCTCTCTGTCTGTCTGAATTACTGTCTGTCTCTCTGTCTGAATTACTATATGTCTCTCTGTCTGTCTGAATTACTGTCTGTTTCTCTGTCTGCCTGAACTACTGTCTGAATTACAGTTTGGATGTGTTAATGTCAGTGACAAAACTCCTCTTCACCTCTGATATTAACGTCATGATAATTTGAGATTAACACACACAAATATAGACGAATGTGTGTGAGTGTATGTGAGTGTGTATGAATCTCACCGTGTCCTGGATTGGACCCGGGGTTTAGGGTGTAGCTGGTGATAGGGTCTTTGTTGTATGAATGAAGCCCTGCCTCCTTCTTCATCCTCCCCGGAGTCAGAACACTTACTTCATCACCGAGCATAACAACGCCTACAGCAACACACAACTTCATCAGTGGTCATTCAGACACTCCCACATTTTTATTAGCGGTCATTCAAACACCCACATTTTTAATAGTGGTCATTTGGACACGCCCACATTTTATTATGTTTTATTTAGACACTCCCACATTTTATTGTGTGTTATTTAGACACTCCCACATTTTTATCAGTCGTCATTCAAACACCCACATTTTTAATAGTGGTCATTTGGACATGCCCACATTCAATTTAGACCGTTCATAAAATGTGGGCGTGTCTTAATGACCACTGATAAAAACGTGGGTGTGTCTCAATGACCACTGATAAAAAATTTGGACATTTAGACACGCCCACATTTTTATCAGCGATCACACGCCCACACACCTGCTCTTGTTCTCCAGTTGATTTGGTGTAGTATGTAGTGTCTCATTCCTAAAAGATGCCCATATTTTGATATATTTTTAGCCTTTGAGACAAACTAACTTAGAGCTTCTGTCATTTCTTTACATCGGCTTAAAGATTTTCAAACGTTTCATTTTAATGTATGTATTCAACACCCACTCAAAGACATGCCCACTCAAAACACACTAACATATATAAACACATCTAGGAACTTGCCCACAGGTTTAATAGTCACATGATCTATACAATAGAGAATCTATCAATATGCCACACACACACACACACACACACACACACACACACACACACAGAGCAAACATCTGAAGGTCATCAACTTACCTGAGGGGTTTGGATGCTCCTTGTTCTCTGCATGATGCTACAGACGGATAGAGACACAAACACACAATCAGACAAAACACACGTGATCCCATTCAGACAACAAAGCGATAAGAAAAAGACAAAAACAAGCATCACTCAAAATACAACAGACATACAGACATATACAGGCACAAACACACACACATGCAAAGAGGAAAACTAAACACAACCAGCTACTTTTACACACAACATTTATTATTTATGTTGTTTGATCTTAGTACAGCTTTTCACACCATTGATCATAATCTCCTCCTTGAAAGAATAGAAAATGTTGTTGGAATAAAGGGAACAGCTCTCTCTTGGCTCAGGTCTTATTTGACTGATCGCTATTTGTTAATGTAAATAGTGTTTTCTCCACACCCTCTGAGGTAAAGTCCGGTGTGCCACGAGGATCTGTCTTAGGACCACTGCTTTTCTCTTTATATCTGCTGCCTCTGGGTGAAATTATACATAAACATGGTATTCTCTTCCACTGCTATGTTGATGATACACAGCTGTATATTTCAGCAAAGCCAGATGAGAGAGATCAGCTTAACAATGTTGAGGAGTGTGTAAAGGACATTAGACAGTGGATGACTCTAGTCTTTCCTTTGAGGCTCACGTGAAGAATATTACCAGGATCGCCTTCTTTCACCTCAGAAATATTGCTAAAATTAGAAATATGATGTCGTTAGAGGATGCAAAAAAACTAGTTGATGCGTTTGTAACATCTAGATTAGACTACTGTAACGCTTTACTGTCTGGCTGTTGGAGTAAGTGCAGAAATAAGCTTCAGTTAGACCTAGAAGCTTCACCAACCGATGCTTCATTTAGTCCAATTAATTCAACACGGAGAACTGCGTTTCCCAAAAGACCATTATTACTGACGCGCCACCCGCTAAACTCTGGAGCGCACTGTAAAGGTGAACTCTCTGGAGCACACTGTAAAGGTGAACTCTCTGGAGCGCACTGTAAAGGTGAACTCTCTGGAGCGCACTGTAAAGGTGAACTCTCTGGAGCGTACTGTAAAAGTGAACTCTATGGAGCGCACTGTAAAGGTGAACTCTCTGGAGCGCACTGTAAAAGTGAACTCTCTGGAGCACACTGTAAAAGTAAACACTCTGGAGCACACTGTAAAGGTGAACTCTCTGGAGCGTACTGTAAAGGTGAACTCTCTGGAGCGCACTGTAAAAGTGAACTCTCTGGAGCGCACTGTAAAGGTGAACTCTCTGGAGCGCACTGTAAAAGTGAACTCTCTGGAGCACACTGTAAAAGTAAACACTCTGGAGCACACTGTAAAGGTGAACTCTCTGGAGCGTACTGTAAAAGTGAACTCTCTGGAGCGCACTGTAAAGGTGAACTCTCTGGAGCGCACTGTAAAAGTGAACTCTCTGGAGCACACTGTAAAAGTAAACACTCTGGAGCACACTGTAAAAGTGAACTCTCTGGAGCGCACTGTAAAGGTGAACTCTCTGGAGCACACTAAAAGTAAACACTCTGGAGCACACTGTAAAAGTAAACACTCTGGAGCACACTGTAAAGGTGAACTCTCTGGAATGCACTGTAAAGGTGAACTCTCTGGAGCGCACTGTAAAGGTGAACTCTTTGGAACACACTGTAATTTCAGCAATAAAATGTAAATTTCATTCTAAAAGGGAAAGAAATGAATAAGAATTAACAGCTCTTATAAATGTAGTATTGTGTTTTAATAAAAAAATTCTTCTCTGATTACTTGATTAATCGATGGAATAATAGGTGGAATATTTGATTACTAAAATCATCGAAAGCTACAGCTCTAATTTACAGAATTTGGCCGATGTTCTTATCCAGAGTGCTCCTAATCACCAAATCTCCAAAATATCTGCTCTTACAGACCAACTCACACTAATGATTTTCTAACACACACACACACACACACACACACACACACACACACACACACACACACACACACACACACACACACCATTTATACACATACACACAATCTCTCTCTCTCTCTCTCTCTCTCTCTCTCTCTCTCTCACACACACACACACACACACACACACACACACACACACACACACACACACACAGAGTTGTACTGTTGTTTCCCTCACTGTCTTCCACTTTCCCTCACACACCACAGAAACTGACTTCCTGTGTGGTACTGACAAACTTCCTCTTATCTTTACACAGAAAGACAGGCATGCACACAAGCTTCTTATATACAGGTGCGTGTGTGAGTGTGTGTGTTTGTTTGTGTGTGCACGCGCACATGTGTGTGTGCATGTGTGCACACGTGTGGGTGCGATCAAGCGTGTGTGTGTGTGTGTGTGTGTGCACGTGTGTGTGTGTGTGTCTGTGTGTGTGTGCATGTGCGTTTTACTTGCCAGAGGTTTGTCCTGATCACCTTGTGTGTCAGTTCCAGCTTCCATGATGCTTCCCCAAAATAAAGTACATTACTGCAGCTCACAGCTCAACATCTGAAACGTAAACACACACACACACACACACACACACACACACACACACACACACACACACACACACACACACACAAATTTAATAGAGATTATTATTCACACACAACTAAAATAACTGACCTACTTCCTGTTTTACAGAAGGAACTTCAACTCAACAGGTTACTACAGAACCTTCATTGTAGTTAAGATGACCACACGTCATCACACGTTCCCACACATCACAACACGTCACCACACATCACAACACGTCACCACACATCACACATCCCCACACATCACACGTCACCACACATCACACGTCCCCACACGTCCCCACACATCACACGTCCCCACACATCACACCAGGTCACCACACATCACACGTCCCCACACATCACACGTCCCCACACATTACACCAGGTCACCACACATCACACGTCACCAAACTTCACACATCCCCACACGTCACACGTCACCACACATCACACACGTCACCACACATCACACACGTCCCCACACGTCACACGTCCCCACACGTCACACGTCCCCACACGTCACACGTCCCCACACATCACACCACGTCACCACACCACGTCACCACACATCACACACGTGCCCACACGTCACACGTCCCCACACGTCACACGTCCCCACACATCACACCACGTCACCACACCACGTCACCACACATCACACGTCACCACACGTCACCACACGTCCCCACACGTCACCACACGTCCCCACACATCACATGTCCCCACACATCACACGTCACCACACGTCACGCGTCCCCACACGTCACGCGTCACCACACATCACACGTTACCCCACATCACCACGCGTCACACGTCACCACACGTCACCACACGTCAGTACACATCACACGTCACCCATACACACACACACACACACACACCATATCTCACACATCATTACATGTCACCACACGTCATCATAAATCATTTCGCATCATCACACTGCAGGACAAGTGGAAGCACAGATTTTAGTACATATCGAGAAGCAGGAGAGCAGAAAAAACATCAGGTTTGAATATTCACACAGCTGCTAAAACACACACACACACACACACACACACACACACACACACACAATTATACACACTATCAAACGAACACACACACAAACAATCATATGAAAAGGGAAAGTGTAATCTGACACACAGATAAAAGACAAACACACTATAGTTTCATGGTTAGTGTAAAGACCCACTGTCCTACAGAAATCAAGAGGAAACTCGCTGTCTACAAGATGGTAGGAGCAAACACACTGTCCACCGGCAGACACGAGGAGCAACACACTACACAACACACTAAAATATACACTACAAAAAAGCATCCCACAAAAACAAAACACGGAGAGGAAAAAATATTTGAAAGTCAAATGTGTCTCTTAAACTCTAAACTTGGCTTTGTGTGTGCGCATGCATGTATATATATATATATGTGTGTGTGTGTGTGTGTGTGTGTGTGTGTGTGTGTGTGTGAGCATGTGTGTATATGTGCATGCATGCATATACAGTATGTGTGTGTGTGTGTGTGCTGCGTGTGCATGCATACATGTGTGTGGGTATATATGCATATGCATACATATATGTGTGCACTCTACAACACTATACTAATCCACACTATACTGCCTGTGTGTGTTTATATATGTGCATGCATACATATATGTGTGCACTCTACAACACTATACTAATCCACAC
This sequence comes from Silurus asotus, assembly GCA_024362625.1. NCBI lineage: Eukaryota > Metazoa > Chordata > Actinopteri > Siluriformes > Siluridae > Silurus > Silurus asotus. Next base: position 7,170,320 of record MU551646.1, on the reverse strand, counting down.
TATACTGCCTGTGTGTGTTTATATATGTGCATGCATACATATATGTGTGTGTGTGTGTGTGTGTGTGTGTGTGTGTGTGTGTGTGTGTATGTATATATGTGCATGCATACATATATGTGTGTGTGTGTGTGTGTGTGTGTGTGTGTGTGTGTGTGTATGTATATGTGTGCATGCATATATATGTGTGTGTGTGTGTGTGTGTGTGTGTGTGTATGTATATATGTGCATGCATATATATATGTGTGTGTGTGTGTGTGTGTGTGTGTGTGTGTGTGTGTGTATGTATATATGTGCATGCATACATATGTGTGTGTGTGTGTGTTTTTATATGTGCATGCATACATATGTGTGTTTATATATGTGCATGCATACATATGTGTGTGTGTGTGTGTGTGTGTGTGTGTGTGTGTGTATATATGTGCATGCATACATATGTGTGCGTGTGTGTTTATATATGTGCATGCATACATATGTGTGTTTATATATGTGCATGCATACATATGTGTGTGTGTGTGTGTGTGTGTGTGTGTGTGTGTGTTTATATATGTGCATGCATACATGTGTGTGCCTGTGTGTGTGTTTATATATGTGCATGCATACATATGTGTGTGCCTGTGTGTGTTAATACATGTGCATGCATACATATGTGTGTTTATATATGTGCATGCATACATATGTGTGTGCCTGTGTGTGTGTTTATATATGTGCATGCATACATATGTGTGTGCCTGTGTGTGTGTTTATATATGTGCATGCATACATATGTGTGTGCCTGTGTGTGTGTTTATATATGTGCATGCATACATATGTGTGTGCCTGTGTGTGTGTTTATATATGTGCATGCATACATATGTGTGTGCCTGTGTGTGTGTTTATATATGTGCATGCATACATATGTGTGTCTGTGAGTTTATGTTTGTGTGCATGTGCATGTGCATATTATAAGGCAAATGTAAACTGTGTATGGAAATGAAGAACCCTGAAACACCTAAAGAGAGACAGACATTGGTTTTGTTGAGTTCACACTGACGTCACTGTCAAAGCAACATGACAATCGGAATCGTGTGAACTACACAGAGACCAAAACACACTGCAGAATTGGTCTACGTGCCAAATGCTTCTTTCAAACAAATAAAGTTCATCTCCGCTAGGAATTTATATTCATGGCATCACGCAGGAGCCCCTTATTTCTACACGTGAGCAGGGGAGAGTTGGGGTCTCAGGGGCCAGCAGAAGTAGTTGGTTTGTGCTGGGATTTAAACTCATGAACTTCACACTGTCTTGACCACTGATCTACCGCTTCCAGCCTGGACATAATGACGTTTTTTTCATTTCAATGGTCCGTTTTTTTTGTTTTTGTTTTTTTTAAACAATCTGCTCACAGCAATAACTATAAAATAGTGCTAATTTTCTTTGCATATCTTTGAATGTCACTAGCCAGGTGTTTAGGAGGACCAGTAACCATAACCCTAAGCTTTTTCTCTGGGTCTGAGGGAGAGACAGAGTCTCCCCTGATAAATGGTAGGAAATGCATGTATGGAGAGAACGGTGAAAGCTCAGGATGAAGCCCTGAGGGACACCAGTGATAATTACAGCTCAGGAAAAAGACAAGACCTGCCTTTTCGACAGAATACAGGACATTGTAGAGCACTGGGGTTCCTCTGTTATACTCCATCACAACAATCACATTATCCACAAAACATCAGTATATCAGCAACATGGACTGTGAAACATGGGTTCTGTCAGGAGTATACATTCCATCTCTATCAGCTGCAGGTCACCTGACTACGTTCACACTACAGCTACAGAGAAAGGTGTGTGTGTGTGTGTGTGTGTGTGTGTGTGCAGCTGTGCGCACAGCTGGATTAAACAATAAGAATACAGTAAACACATAATTACAGTCCGCTACATACCGCTATTCCACTTCCGGTCTGAAGTTTCTGTACATCACAAATACAGGAGCTGAACTGTGTTCCCGTCACATATCTGTGAAATGTTCTTCATCTTCAACAGCTTCTTCATCATCTTCTTTATCATCATGGCGGATATTAACTCCCCATCTGTCTAATTTAATGTCTGTTAAACATCCGCTTTTCAATTGGAAACACTGTGTGTGTGTGTGTGTGTGTGTGTGTGTGTGTGCGTGCGTGCGCGCGCAAAGCTCTTCCGGTCTCTTCCCTCACAATGTGCACCAAACTCTGACCTCAGATCAGACCATTGCCAGATGACGTCACAAAAACACCACTTACACTGCCCGCGGATCAGCTGCAGCAATAACTCAACGCCATTGGCTGGAACTAAAACAATATGGCGGTGCTACAGTTCTTCTAAAATAAAAGTCGTTTAGTATTTAAAACGGAAAATATGTTTTTATTCGTGTGGTTGCTTTATAACAATTACATATTGTGCGTGTGTGTGTGTGTGTGTGTGTGTGTGTGTGTGTGTGTGTGTGTGTGTGTGTGTGTGTGTGTGTGTGTTTGTCGGGGGGGGGGACACACTCAGGCCCACTCTAGTTTAGGAATCTTAGTTCCATTGAGAAAAATTTGAAGGTTACAGTGTACACACAATATCTGGCCTTTCTGCTAACAGTTTAGGAAACAACCAAATATCAGCATTATGGACAGGGGCCACATAGGCCACTATACTCTACAACACTATACTTGTTGATGGAGAAGTATAGAGAAGGACAGAAGGAATTTCATTGTGTATTTGTGGATTTAGAGAAGGCGTATGACAGGGTGGAGAGAGGAGTTGTGGTATTGTATGAGGAAGTCAGGTGTGTCAGAGAAGTATGTGAGGGTGGTGCAGGACATGTATGAGGACAGTGTGATGGCAGTGAAGTGTGCAGTAGGTACGACAGACTGGTTTAGAGTGAAGGTTGGACTGCATCAAGGATCGGCCCTGAGCCCTTTCCTGTTTGCAGTGGTGATGGACAGGTTGACGGACGAGGTCAGACATGAGTCTCCCTGGACTATGATGTTTGCGGATGATATTGTGATTTGTTGTGAGAGTAGGAAGCAGGTTGAGGAGAGCCTGGAGAGGTGGAGATATGCGCTGGAGAGAAGGGGAATGAAAGTCAGTAGGAGTAAGACAGAATACATGTGTGTGAATGAGAGGGAGGGCAGTGGAGTGATGCGGTTGCAGAGAGAAGAGCTTCAGAAGGTGGAGGAATTCAGGTACCTGGGGTCAACAGTGCAAAGTAATGGAGATTGTGTTAAAGAAGTGAAGAAAAGAGTGGAGGCAGGGTGGAGTGGGTGGAGAAGAGTGATAGCAGGAGTGATTTGTGATAGAAGAGTATCTGTGAGAGTGAAAGGGAAAGTTTATAGGACTGTGGTGAGACCTGCGATGTTGTATGGATTAGAGACAGTGGGATTAAGTAAAAGACAGGAGGTGGAGCTGGAGGTAGCAGAGCTGAAGATGTTGAGGTTTTCGTTGGGAGTGACGACGATGGATAAGATTAGAAATGAGTTTATTAGAGGGACAGCACATGTAGAATGTTTTGGTGACAAGGTGAGGGAGGCGAGATTAAGATGGTTTGGACATGTGCAGAGGAGGGACATAAATTATATTGGTAGAAGAATGCTGAGGATAGAGCCACCAGGTAGGAGGAAAAGAGGAAGGCCAAGAAGGAGGTTCATGGATGTGGTGAGAAAAGACATGCAGGTAGTTGGTAAAAAGAGGCAGATGTAGAGGACAGGGTGGTATGGAGACGGATGATCCGCAGTGGCGACCCCTAATGGGAGCAGCCGAAAGAAACCACTAAACCACTAAACCACACTATATTATAAATTATACCACGGTACACAATACCACACTATACTCTACAACACTATACTCTACAACACTATACTCAATCACACTATACTCTACAACACTACAACACTATACTAAACCACACTATATTATAAATTATACCATGGTACACAATACAACACTATACTCTACAACACTATACTAAACCACACTATACTCTACAACACTACTAAACCACACTATATTATAAATTATACCACGGTACACAATATCACACTATACTCTACAACACTATACTCTAAAACACTATACTAAACCACACTATACTCTACAACACTACAACACTATACTAAACCACACTTTATTATAAATTATACCACGGTACACAATACCACACTATACTCTACAACACTATACTCTACAACACTATACTAAACCACACTATACTCTACAACACTACAACACTACTAAACCACACTATATTATAAATTATACCACTTTACACAATATCACACTATACTCTACAACACTATACTAAACCACACTATACTCTACAACACTATACCACACTATACTCTACAACACTAAACTATACCACACTTTATCATAAAATATACCACAGTACACAATACCACACTATACTCTACAACACTATACTCTACAACACTATACTAAACCACACTATACTCTACAACACTATACCACACTATACTAAACCACACTATACTCTACAACATTATACTCTACAACACTATACTAAACCACGCTTTACTCTACAACAATAAACTCTACAACACTATACTAAACCACACTATACTCTACAACACTATACTCTACAACACTATACTAAACCACACAATACTCTACAACACTATACTAAACCACACTATACTCTACAACACTATACTAAACCACACTATACTCTACAACACTATACTAAACCACACTATACTCTACAACACTATACTTAACCACACTATACTAAACCACACTATACTCTACAACACTATACTAAACCACACTATACTCTACAACACTATACTCTACAACACTATATTATACAACACAATGCCACACTAAACTCTACAACACTTTACGCTGCAACACTATATTAAACCACACTATACTCTACAACACTATACTCTACAACACTATACTCTACAACATTATATTATACAACACTATATTATAAATTATACCATGGTACACAATACCACACTATACTCTACAACACTATACTCTACAACACTATACCACACTATACTCTACAACACTATACCCTAGTCAAGTCAAGTCAAGTCAAGTCAGGTTTATTTCTATTGCACTTTTCACAACAGACATTGTCTCAAAGCAGCTTTACAGAAATCAACAGTGAAGGTGAAGGTGTGTGTTTATCCCTGATGAGCAAACCTCAGGGTTTCTCGGGATGGGGAGAGAAAGAGAAGCAGTGGAGAGGAATTAGAGTAGCTGCTGTTTATGATATTAACAGCCCAAGTTGATAATGTGCATGTGATCAGATGTTCTGGAGCACAAGGTTATGATGTGATGTGTGTTATGTGTATAGGCTTTGCTAAAATGATACGTCTTTAATCTGCACTTAAACTGGGTGAGTGTGTCTGAGCCCCGAACACTGTCAGGAAGACTGTTCCAGAGTTTAGGACCTAAATGTGAAAATGCTCTACAACACTACACTCTACAACACTATATTATACAACACTATACTACACTATACAACAATAAACTATACCACACTTTATTATAAATTATACCACAGTACACAATACCACACTATACTCTACAACACTATACTCTACAACACTATACCACACTATACCACACTATACATTTACATTTACATTTACATTTGCGGCATTTAGCAGACGCCCTTATCCAGAGCGACGTACAAAAGTGCTTTAAATCTCTAGTAGTGAATAAATCTTACACTGGTACGAAAGAATACAAACTCAATATAAATATAACTCGAATTCTACAAACTTGGAAAGTGCTAATTTAAGTATTTCAGGAAGAGGTAGGTCTTCAGTCGTCGCTTAAAGATAATCAGGGACTCTGCTGTACGGACATCTAGGGGAAGTTCATTCCACCACCTCGGTGCCAGAACAGAGAAGAGCCTTGAATTGTACTTACCTCTCAATCTGAGAGAAGGTGGTACCAGTCGAGCAGTGCTGGAGGATCTCAGACAGCGTGGTGCAGTGCGAGATGTGATGAGGTCACTGAGGTAAGATGGTGCTGGTCCATTTTTGGCCTTGTAGGCAAGCATCAGTGTTTTGAATCTGATACGTGCAGCTACTGGAAGCCAGTGAAGGGAGCGCAGCAGTGGGGTGGTGTGGGAGAACTTGGGCTGATTGAACACAAGTCGTGCAGCTGCATTTTGGATCATTTGCAGTGGACGAATAGCGTTCAGGGGAAGACCTGCCAGCAGAGAGTTGCAGTAGTCCAGTCTTGAAATGACAAGAGACTGAACAAGCACCTGGGCAGCCTGTATGGACAGAAATGGTCGAATCCTTCGGATGTTATAGAGAAGAAATCGACAAGAACGAGCAACATTAGCGACATGTGGGAAAAAAGACAGTTCATTGTCCATAGTTACCCCAAGGTTACGAGCAGTGGCTGAAGGGGAGAGCAGAGAGTCATGAAGTGTTATTTGTAGATCTTGACCTGGAGATGAATCACCTGGGATGACTAGCAGTTCTGTTTTGCTGGGGTTGAGTTTAAGTTGGTGAGCCCTCATCCATAAAGATATGTCTGACAAGCATGCTGAGATCCGAGCAGAAGCTGTGGTATCTGATGGAGGGAAAGAAAAGATGAGTTGAGTGTCATCTGCATAGCAGTGATAAGAAAACCCATGTGAGGATATGACTTCACCAATGGAGTGGGTATAGAGGGAGAAAAGGAGGGGACCAAGTACCGAGCCTTGTGGGACACCGGTGGTAAGTCTGCATGGGGCAGATGTGGATCCCCTCCATGTTACCTGGTATGAGCGACCTTCCAGGTAGGAAGCAAACCATTTCCATGCTGTTCCGCAAATACCAAGGCTCTTGAGGGTTGACAAAAGTGTATTGTGGTTGACTGTGTCGAATGCTGCTGAAAGGTCCAGAAAGATAAGTACAGATGACAGCTTGGCTGACCGAGCAGCATGTAGTTTCTCAGAAACAGCCAATAGTGCCGTCTCTGTGGAATGTGCCGTTTTGAACCCAGACTGGTTCGGATCGTGGAGGTTGTTCTGTGAGAGATAGACAGACAGTTGGTTAAAAACAGTGCGTTCCAGAGATTTAGAAAGAAAGGAAAGGAGTGATACCGGTCTGTAGTTGTTGATGTCTGATGGATCCAGAGCCGGTTTCTTCAAGATAGGAATGACCCTTGCTTGCTTGAAGGTAGTTGGTACATAGCCAGATGTTAATGACCCATTGATGATTGTGGAGATGAAGGGCAGGAGATCTTGTGCGATGGTCTGGAGCGTATTTGAAGGGATTGTATCCAGGGGACAGGTGGTGGGATTGCAGGATCGGATGACTTGCAGTATCTCATCTTCTGTTAGGGTTGAGAAGCTTGACAGAGACGTAGTGGATTGTTGGCTGTGTTGTGTAGTCATTGTTGGAGAGGAAGTGAAGGTCTGGCAGATTTTCCTAATCTTCTCATCATAGAAGGAGGCAAAGTCATTAGCAGTCAGGGAGGATGGAGCAGGTGCAGCAGGGGGGTTTAGTAGAGAAGAGAAGATGTTGTGAAGCTTACGGGGGTCTTGTGCAGAGGCCTCAAGCTTTTCCTTGTAGAAGGTAGTTTTGGCAGAAGTCACCTCCAAAGAAAATCTGGTCAGGAGTGCACGGTAAGATGAGAGGTCTACATCAAGCTGTGATTTTTTCCACTTCCTCTCTGCAGATCGGAGTTCTCGTCGATTACTGCGCAAAACTTCTGACAGCCACGGTGTGGGACAAGAAGTCTTCTTGGGTTTTGTAGTCAAGGGACAAAGGAGGTCCATGGTTGAGGAAAGAGATGAGAGGAAGGAGTCCGTAGCAACGTCTAAGGGTAGAGTGGAAAAGGAGACGGGGTCAGGAAGAGATGAAAGAGTACATGAAGTTACAGAGGAGGGAGAGATAGAGTGGAGGTTAGGACGAATAAGAGAGACATGCAAATTATTTTTAGGTTGAATAGGAAGAGTGATTAAAAAGGAAACCAGGTGATGATCAGAGATTGGAAGTGGAGTGGCAGTCATGTCTGTAGCTGGAGTAGGACGGGTGAAAACCAGGTCCAGGACATTTCCTCCCTTGTGTGTTGGAGGGCAGCTGTTAAATGTCAAGGAGAAGGTATTCAGAAAAGGCAAGAGGCAAGATGACTGAAGTTTGTCGGATGGGAGGTTGAAGTCACCAAGAACTGTCAGAGGGGTGCCGTCAGAGGGGAAATTACTGAGGAGCGTGTCCATCTCTTCTAGGAAATCCCCAAGGGGACCGGGAGGGCGGTAGATGACAATGATAAAAAGGTTGATTGGAGAGGTAACTGAAACTGCATGAAATTCAAAAGAAGACATGGTTAAATGAGACAAAGGTAGAGGTGTGAAAAACCATCTCCGTGATAAAAGTAGACCTGTACCACCACCTCTGCCGATTTCTCTTGGTGAGTGAGAGAAAGCATAGGCGGAAGACAGAGCAGCTGGTGTAGCAGTGTTCTGTGGTGATATCCATGTCTCAGTAAGTGCCAAAAAGTCAAATGTGTAGTGGGAAGCCAAGCCTATACCACACTATACGCTACAACACTATACTCTACAACACTATACCACACTATACCACACTATACTCTACAACACTATACCACACTATACGCTACAACACTATACTCTACAACACTATACTCTACAACACTATACCACACTATACCACACTATACTCTACAACACTATACCACACTATACCACACTATACTCTACAACACTATACCACACTATACTATACCACACTATACTATACCACACTATATTATAAAATATACCACAGTACACAATACCACACTATACTCTACAACACTATACCACACTATACCACACTATACTCTACAACACTATACCACACTATACTCTACAACACTATACTATACCACACTATATTATAAAATATACCACAGTACACAATACCACACTATACTCTACAACACTATACTCTACAACACTATACCACACTATACCACACTATACTCTACCACACTATACCACACTATACTCTACAACACTACACAATACCACACCATACAATACTATACCACACTTTACTCTACAACACTATACTCTACAACACTATACCACACTATACTCTACAACACTACACAATACAACACCATACAATACTATACAACACTATACCACACTATACGCTACAACACTATACTCTACAACACTATACCACACTATACCACACTATACGCTACAACACTATACTCTACAACACTATACTCTACAACACTATACCACACTATACTCTACAACACTATACCACACTATACTCTACAACACTACACAATACCACACCATACAATACTATACAACACTATACCACACTATACGCTACAACACTATACTATACCACACTATATTATAAAATATACCACAGTACAAAATACCACACTATACTCTACAACACTATACTCTACAACACTATACCACACTATACCACACTATACTCTACAACACTATACCACACTATACTCTACAACACTACACAATACCACACCATACAATACTATACCACACTATACTCTACAACACTATACTCTGCAATACTATACCACACTATACTCTACAACACTACACAATACCACACCATACAATACTATACCACACTATACTATACTATACTATACTCTACAACACTATCCCACACTATACCACACTATACTCTACAACACTATACAATACCACACCATACAATACTATACCACACTACACAATACCACACCATACAATACTATACCACACTATACTGTACAATGTACTGTACAATACTATACCACACTACACAATACCACACCATACAATACTATACTATACTATACTATACTATACAATACTATACCACACTACATTCTAATACACCATACTACACTATACTCTACATCACTATACTATACTCTACAACACTATACCACACTACACTCTACAATACTATACCACAATACACGCTACAACACTATACCACACTACACTCTACAATACTATACCACAATACACGCTACAACACTATACCACACTACACTCTACAACACTATACCACAATACACGCTACAACACTATACCACACTACACTCCACAACACTATTTTTATCACGCCCAAACAAAACCTAGTTCTTGGAGAGGTTTTCCATACGATCTATGATGCTTGTGGTGCCTTTTCTGATATTGGAAGAATCACACAGCACACAGCATGGAGCAATGTTCTTCTTCGGTTTATTGCAGGCAACCAGAGGTTGGAAGTAACAGAGTACAAATACTTTGTTACTGTACTTAAGTAGATTTTTTTGGTATCAGTACTTTACTCCACTATTTATTTTTCAGACAACTTTTTACTTTTACTCGTTACAATTTTACACAAATATCTGTACTTTTTACTTCTTACATTTTCAAAACCGGCTCGTTACTTTAGTTTTAATTCATTGATTTGGTGAAATATATTTTTTATTTTCACTGCGTGCCAATTTTAGCCGAACAACTGATTTCCTGTTACTGCGCGTCTTTTTCAATCCACTGGTGTATAAAGTCCTGACCCTCACTCACCACAGATGTAGACTAGTTTATGGAGATAAGATTCAGCAGGCAGAAGGCAGTTAGGGGAGTCAGTGATGTAAACATGACTGAGAACAGACACAATCATGATGATCATCATCTTTTCTACGCCTGTGTTCTATATGTGGATCTTCAGCCTGGATGCATTCATTAGGTAACAACATTTTTTATTTGTTTTTTTATTTATATATATATATATATATATATATATATATCTGTATGAGAGGTTGGACTGTGGACACTGAGAAAGGAGAAAAGGATTTGTACCGATTGGCCAGGCAGAGGGACCGAGCTGGGAAGGATGTACTGGAAGTTAGAGCATTCAAGGATGGAGAGAGAAATGTGTTGGCTAGTGAGGAGAGTGTGTTGGGAAGGTGGAGGGAGTATTTTGAGCAGCTGATGAATGAGGAAAATCAGAGAGAGAGAAGGTTGGATGATGTGGAGTTGGTGAAGCAGGATGTAGATAGGATCAGTAAGGAGAAAGTGAGAGCAGCGATTAAGAGGATGAAGAGTGGAAAGTTGGTTGGACCAGATGACATACCGGTAGAAGCATGGAGATGTTTAGGAGAGATGCAGTGGAGTTTTTGACCAGGTTGTTTAACAGGATTTTGGAAGGTGAGAAGATGCCTGAGGAATGAAGAAGAAGTGTGCTGGTACTGATCTTTAAGAATAAGGGAGATGTGCAGTCTTACAGTAACTACAGGGGAATAAAGTTGATCAGTCACACCATGAAGTTATGGGAAAGAGTAGTGGAAGAAAGGCTGAGAGAAGAGGTGACCATCTGTGAGCAACAGTATGGTTTCATGCCGAAGAAGAGCACAACAGATGCCTTATTTGCTTTGGAGAAGTGCAGTTTCTCCGGTGTCACCTCATAAACTGTCCGTGTGAAAACATAGCAAAGGCTCTTAATGATGTCCACACGTCTCTGCACTGATATAACCTTTATATTTAATCACTGTACATATACTATACTATACTATACTATACTATACTATACTATACTACTATTATACTATATTATACTATACTAATATTATACTATACTATACTATACTCCCCTATACTATACTATACTACACTATACTGTACTGTACTATACTATACTATACTATACTATACTATACTATACTATACTACTATTATACTATACTATACTCCCCTATACTATACTGTACTATACTATAATATACTATACTATACTATACTATACTATGTTATGCTATAATCCACTATACTATACTATACTCCACCACACTATACTCCACTACACTATACTCCACTACACTATACTATACCATACTATACTATACTATACTATGCTATACTATACTATGCTATGCTATAATCCACTATACTATACTATACTCCACCACACTATACTCCACTACACTATACTATACCATACTATACTATGCTATACTATACTATGCTATGCTATAATCCACTCCACTCCACTATACTCCACTACACTATACTATACCATACTATAGTATACTATGCTATACTATAATCACTATACTATACTATGCTTTGCTATACTACACTATACTATACAATACTATACTATGCGATACTATAATCCACTATACTATACTATACTATACTATACTATACTATACTATACTATACTATACTATACTATACTATACTATGCTATGTTATAATCCACTACACTATACTATTCTCCACTACACTATACTCCACTATACTATACTATACTATACTATACCATACTATACTATGCTATAATCCACTCCACTACACTATACTCCACTCCACTATACTATACCATACTATACTATACTATACTATAATCCACTCCACTACACTATACTCCACTATACTATACTATACTATACCATACTATACTATGCTATAATCCACTCCACTACACTATACTCCACTCCACTATACTATACCATACTATACTATACTATACTATAATCCACTCCACTACACTATACTCCACTATACTATACTATACCATACTATACTATACTATGCTATAATCCACTCCACTCCACTCCACTCCACTATACTATACTATACTATACTATACTATACTATACTATACTATACTATACTATACTATGCTATACTATAATCCACTATACTATACTATGCTTTGCTATACTACACTATACAATACTATACTATGCGATACTATAATCACTATACTATGCTATGCTATGCTATACTATACTATACTATACTATACTATACTATACTATACTATACTATGCTATACTATAATCCACTATACTATACTATGCTATACTATAATCCACTATACTATACTATGCTTTGCTATACTACACTATACTGTACAATACTATACTATGCGATACTATAATCACTATACTATGCTATACTATACTATACTATACTATACTATACTATACTATACTTTACTAGTTAGATGAAATGCATATTTGATCATTAAAGAAAATAAATGTAATTACAGGTTTATATTTTAATACAAGGTTCAGTACGGGTGTATAAGGGATGAGAATGACGTAATGCGGTACCCATGATGCTTAGCGCGGCTGAGCAGTAAGATGGCGGACGCTATGGCTGAGTATGAGAGAGATGCTGGATGTGTTCCTGTTCTACACCCTGAGGTAACTCACCCTTTATCCGTATAGATGAATATAGTATTATTATTTAATGTTTTTAAATATTTCATTAGTATAGTAAATGGGAGCGGAGCTAGCAGTAAGCTCTCAATGCTAAAGCTAACCTCTCTCCTCACTGCGGAATTAGGATTAGCATTAGCATGGTCATCACTGCTCGCTTCAGGTTGATGCTTTACCACATCACTGTGTAGGAACACCCCGGGCTCGGGTTCCTCCCCACCACGGGGCAGATATCTGCCCAGCTTCGCTTGTGTTTGTGTGTGTGTGTGTGTGTGTGTGTGTGTGTGTGTGTGTGTGTGTGTGTGTGTGTGTGCGCGCGCGCGCGCGCGTGTGCGTGTGTGTGTTACCATTATTTATTATTGTAGCAGATGCACATTAGCGTTAGCATTGCTTCTTTATATTGAAATAAAGACATGGGGATGCTGCAGGGGATGATGATGTTCAAAGGTAAGAATCCGGAATGAATAGATTACATTACTATTAAAATCATCCGGATTATATTATGAATGATGGGTTGTATATGCTTCATGATCTGAATTGTGGAACAGAACAGCGCCGTTACCAGCGGCTGAGCATTTAAACGGCTGCTAATAACAATGCTAACAGGAGGATGAAGCCTGGGCAGCTGTCATTCTGAACTGGTGGTGCGCGCGCGAGAGGGGTGTCCCGAATGAGTTTGTGTGGGTTCTGGATGAGAGTGAGTGGGTTCTGATTAAAAGGGATGGGTTCTGGATGAGAGAGGGTTCTGAGTGGGTTCTGGATGAGAGAGTGTGGGTTCTGAATGAGAGAGTGTGGGTTCTGAATTAGAGAGAGTGGGTTCTGAATGAGAGAGTGTGGGTTCTGGATGAGAGAGAGTGGGTTCTGAATGAGAGAGAGTGGGTTCTGAATGAGAGAGAGTGGGTTATGGATGAGAGAGTGTAGGTTCTGGATGAGAGAGAGTGGGTTCTGAATGAAAGGGTGGGTTCTGGATGAGAGAGAGTGAGTTCTGGATGAAACGGTGGGTTCTGGATGAGAGAGAGTGGGTTCTGGATGAGAGAGAGTGGGTTCTGAATAAAAGGGTGGGTTCTGGATGAGAGAGAGTGGGTTCTGAATAAAAGGGTGGGTTCTGGATGAGAGTGGGTTCTGGATGAGAGAGAGTGGGTTCTGGATGAAAGGGGTGGGTTCTGGATGAGAGTGGGTTCTAGATGAGAGAGAGTGGGTTCTGGATGAAAAGGGTGGGTTCTGGATGAGAGTGGGTTCTGGATGAGAGAGAGTGGGTTCTGGATCAAAGGGGTGGGTGTGTGTAAAAGTGTGTAAAAGTGGGTCAGCAGGCTGTACTCTGTACCTAAACCAGTGTGGAAAGGTGCATGTTGTAACAGAAGAGAAGCCACTTTGTATCTGGGGTCATCTACAGGTCGGGTGCAGTACCCCATACATTTTCCTTTTTCATTCACATCTAATTAAATGGACATATTTACATCTACATTTACATTTACATTTGCGGTGTTTATCAGAAGCTCTTATCCAGAGCGACGTACTAAAGTGTTTTGAGTCTGCAGTAATGAATAAATCTACACTGTACACCAGATTTCACACTTCATATAATTATAACTCTTGAATTCTACGAACTTAGAAAGTGCAAAAGTGTTTCAGGAAGATGAAGGTCTTCAGTCGTCGCTTGAAGATAGTCAGGGACTCTGCTGATTAGACATCTAGGGGAAGTTCATTCCACCACCTCGGTGCCAGAACAGAAAAGAACCTTGAATTGTACTTACCTCTCATTCTGAGAGAAGGTGGTACCAGTGGAGCAGTGCTGGAGGATCTCACACAGCGTGGTGCAGTGCGAGATGTGATGAGGTCTCTGGGGTAAGATGACACTGGTCCATTTTTGGCCTTGTAGGCATCATCAGTGTTTTGAATCTGAAAATCTACTCATTAAGCTTTGGACAGTTCTGTACTAAAGTCATGTTATGTTTGAGAACTCAGACCATGCTGCTTTCCTCCTTCCTGCCCAACAGGAAGCTCTGTTTCAGATGTCACATGCTGAACAGACCAAGCAGTAGATGACACATACTGGAACATATTCACAGCTCTTATGATGTTAACATGATTATGGAGGTTGTTGTGCAATAAAACAATTTAAATATTATTAGTTATAAAATAATCAGGGAGGCTTGCAAAGTAGGGTTAGGAGATTGGGTGAGTGGAGGCACATTGACCAAGGTCTAATCCCCTCTGGGTTGCCAGTTACATACTGGATGGTGTGCAAATACTTGAGTGAAACCCACTAATCAAAACTATATTTAATAAGTCAACAGTCACTCACCCAAAGTTCTGTGCATTTGGGTTACTAACATATCTATAGGTCATGTGAACTTTAACCCAAATTAAAGGCTGCAAGGTTTTCAGGGTTTTCAGGACGTCAGCAAAGGTTGGGCTGTGGTCATCCACAGGATCCAAATTAAGCTCAAAATTCTGCTTTTCCTTGAGCCAAAATTACATCGATCTAAAATACTTTTTTACATAATTCTGCTAATCTATCACTGGGGTTTTATGTCAAAGAATTACTTTATTAAAACATGCTTTACTCATGTACTTAATTCTTACTGAATTTCAGCAGGCATTTCATACAACCATTACTTTAAGCCATTATCAGAAAATCTTATTAGTATGGTCACTTGTGGTCTCTTATTCTTCCATGTAACTTTCCAGGGACCGGCCCCTCGGGGGCGCTATATACAGAAGTCGTCTGTACATCTGACTGAAATGTAGCTCCATAGCTGGTGTTTCCTCTGTAAACCTTTATCCATGTTCTCACTGTGACCCAAACAGAAGAGTTCCAGGAACGACTTGTGTCTGGAACTCTCAGGTTAAAACATTGCATTTTAATGATGATCATTGAAAAAACAGAGAATCTGCTGGACCTGGAGCACTTTCATACTGCCAAGATTTACATTAGTTATAACTTTATTACCTTATTATATACCCTCTCTCTCTATATCATCCCCCTCCCACCCTCTGTCTCTTGCTTTCTCCCCTTTTCTCTTTTTCCCTCTCACTGTAGGAGCTGAAGCCTCAGAGTCACTACAATCATGGTTACAATGAGAGCGTTAGCCGAAAGAATCATGTGGATGACTATAGCACATGGGACATTGTCAAAGCAACACAGTGAGTGTAACACACACACACACACACACACACACACACACACACACACACACACACAGGTTCTGTGATTTAGGTATTAGTTGGTATTAAAAAACTTTTAGACTCTTTCTGTTTACATGAAAGTACTTTATTTCTCTGCGGTTCCACACAATCACCGTAAAAATATTTCACTTGCACAGCAATACAGGGTTCTTCTGGAACGTGTTCCGGGAGTCTTCTTTTTGAAGCGTTTCGAGCACCTTGTGCAATTCACACAGAATCTCTCTGCAGTAGTGTTAAAACGGTGACCTTTGAGCTGGATCTTCATCCTCTGGAAGAGGGCAAAGTCCGCAGTAGCCAAATCTGGCGATTAGGGTGGGTGCGGAAGTGAGCTCATGTTTCCGGCGAGAAACTGACATGTGAGGAGAGCTCAGTGAGTGCTTTGTTGTCGTGGCGCCATCTGTCCAGAATCACAGATGCGATAACGCATGTGGTCAGAATAGCACCAGTTGCACAGCTCTCAACATACACAGGAATATGTCTTTGGGCACACTGACTTATGAAGGTCGGTGCTCCCTGTGGCTGTGCATGCAGCATTGTGCTGCCATCTGTTCTCCTGAAATGTTATGATACCACCTCGTATATTAGGGAAATAAATGAACATAAACAGCATTGCTTTCACTGTGTGTGTGTGTGTGTGTGTGTGTGTGTGTATGTGTGTAGGTACGGCATATTTGAGCGGTGTCGTGAGCTGGTAGAAGCAGGGTACGATGTTCGTCAGCCTGATAAAGAAAATGTTACGCTGTTACACTGGGCTGCTATTAACAACCGCATCGACTTGGTCAAGTGAGTCACACACTGTCCACTCTCTGTGTGTGTATGTGTGTGTGTGTGTGTGTGTGTGTGTGTGTGTGTGTGTGTGTGATTGTTCTCAGTGCCTAATGTTTAGTGGTGTGTTAACAGATACTACATATCGAAGGGGGCCATTGTAGACCAGCTGGGAGGAGATCTAAACTCCACACCACTACACTGGGCTACCAGGTAGGTTCTGATGAGCTTGTTGTTTGTTATATTTGTGTGTTTTGGTTTGTTATGATGTGTATTATTATGTAATGTTGTTTCATGTTATTTATATAATTAGACAGGGTCATCTCTCTATGGTGGTTCAGCTGATGAAACTGGGGGCAGATCCATCTCTGATTGACGGTGAAGGCTGCACCTGTGTTCACCTAGCAGCTCAGTTTGGCCACACCTCGATTGTTGCTTATCTCATAGCTAAAGGACAGGTAAGCGCGCACACACACACACACACACACACACACACACACACACACAAACGAGCAGGAGTTTGTAAGAGAAGTTTATTTTAATGCTTTTAGTAGATAGCTTGTTAACCAATGAGGAGACAGAATGGTTGCTCCAGTATTCCTGATGACTGATATGTATATCATTATTGATATTTTAAAAGACATTTGTTTTTTGTCTGTTTATAGGATGTAGATATGATGGATCAGAATGGAATGACTCCTCTTATGTGGGCATCGTATCGCACACACAGGTTTGTGTGTGCGTGCGTGTTGGCATGTTTTGTCCAATTTAATGTTAATATTAAATAGTAATATTGATAATGTTTTGTATTTAGTGTGGACCCAACACGTTTGTTGTTGACATTTAATGTTTCGGTGAATCTGGGTGATAAATATCATAAGAACACGGCACTGCACTGGGCAGTTCTTGCAGGAAACACCACTGTCATCAGCCTGTTGCTGGAAGCTAACGCTAATGTCGATGCACAGAACATAAAGGTACATGTACAATTAAATTCTGTGTAGTGTTTACCAGATTGTATTTGTACTTTTTTTAGTTGTATAACAACATGCTGTTTGTGTGTGTGTGTGTGGGGGGGGTGTTTAGGGAGAGACTGCACTGGATTTGGCCAAACAGAGGAAAAACGTGTGGATGATAAATCACTTACAGGAGGCCAGACAAGCAAAAGGCTATGATGCACCATCGTACCTCAAACGCCTAAAAATGGACAAGGTTAATTTTTTTTATTTTAAATGTGCTGGACAATGTAATTGACCCCAGGACAATGCCTACAGACACCCATGCCAAATTACTGACTCCAGCACTAGACCCAGGGACACCCAGACCTCAGGACTGGGCCCAGAGACACTCATGCCAAAGGAATGACCCCAGGACTAAGCCAAGAGACTTTCGGGGCCCCCGGAGTAGGTCCAGAGACACGCAGACCCTAGGACTGGGCCCAGAGAGATGCAGGCCTGAGGACTGGGCCCAGGGACACGCAGACCCTAGGACTGACCCCAGTACTATGCCCAGACACACCCATGCTGAGGGACTGACTTCATGACTAGTCCCCGTGACACCCAGACTCCAGGACTAGGCCCAGAGACACGCAGGCCCCAGTCTTCAAGACATGCAGAAAATTAAAATGATATTTGTAATCAGACTGCATATATTTATTGTGTATTTGTGGTTGTGTTTTTGTAGGAGTTCCGACAGAAACTGATGTTGTTTACACCTTTTGTTGTGATCTGGTTGGTGGGGTTTATTGCTGATCTGGATGTCGATTCATGGCTCATTAAGGGGCTGATGTATGCAGCAGTTTGGATCATAGTGCAGTTTCTCTCCAAGTATGACACGCGCACACACGCACACACACATACATACATACATAAACACACAGCGTTATAAAAGTATTTACATTTTCTATTGTCAACATTATTCATCTGTTTTCTTTTTTCATTTTTTATTCTCTCTCTCTCTCTCTCTCTCTCTCTCTCTCTCTCTGTGTGTGTGCAGGTCTTTCTTTGATCACTCCATGCACAGTACTCTTCCTCTAGGTATTTATTTGGCCACGAAGTTCTGGATGTACATCACTTGGTTTTACTGGTTCTGGAATGATATCCTTCAGGCACACAGTGTTTAATACTGTGCTTAGTACAATACTTTCTACAGTCATTGGCTCCACACATTGTCATTATCACAGGCCATGTTTACATTGTAGTCACATCGTCACTGTGGAACATGTGCATGAAGAGAACATTGTCTTGGAATTTTTAACCTTTTGTTGATGTCACATTCCTTAATGCTTCTCACATCTTCCTTTCATCTCCATCCACCTGCCCTTCCTGCTCAACAGCCTCGCACTCTTTTACAACTTCGGCAAGTCCTGGAAATCTGATCCAGGCATTATTAAAGCCACAGAGGAGCAAAAGAAAAAGGTCACACACACACATACGTACACATACACACGGGCTCACACACCCACACATGGGCTGATGAGCAAACACACATGCGCACACACACATTTGCTGCATTGTTGCCTGTTTGCTGAAGAGAAAAGTGAATTGTGTGTGTGTGTGTGTAGACTATAGTGGAGCTTGCTGAATCAGGCAGCTTGGATCTCAGTATATTCTGCAGCACGTGTTTAGTGAGTACCTTCACACAACAGCTACACTCACACATGTAAACACGCATCACGTCCTGCCTAAAATGATGTGATTGTGTGTGTATAGATACGGAAGCCCATCAGGTCCAAACACTGTGCTGTGTGTAATCGCTGCATCGCTAAGTTTGATCACCATTGCCCCTGGGTTGGAAACTGTGTGGGTGAGTTACACTCTGACCTTTAACCTTTCACCTGGAAAAAAAACTCTAGCCTGTATAACTCATCTGACCCCTGATCTTTGACCTCTGTAGCGTTACTGCTTTGCTGTCTCCCATCATACAGGAAGTGGAAATCACCGCTACTTCATGGGTTACCTTTTTTTCCTGCTGTGTATGATCTGCTGGATGATATACGGCTGCATCTGCTGTAAGGCCAACACATGCACGCACGCACGCACACACACACACACACACACACACACACACACACATACACTTACAAAAGCACACTCGTACATACATACACCCACTGGTACATACACACACTCAAACACACACACACATTTAAAAAAGCACACTCGTACATACATACACACACCCATACATACACACACTCGTACATACACACACTCAAACACACACACACATTTAAAAAAGCACACCCGTACATACACACACTCGTACATACACACACTCAAACACACACACACATTTAAAAAAGCACACCCGTACATACACACACTCGTACATACACACGCTCAAACACACACACACATTTAAAAAAGCACACCCGTACATACACACACTCGTACATACACACACTTGTACATACACACACTCAAACACACACACACATTTAAAAAAGCACACTCGTACATACATACATACACACCCATACATACACACACTCGTACATACACACGCTCAAACACACACACACATTTAAAAAAGCACACTCGTACATACATACACACACCCATACATACACACACTCGTACATACACACACTCAAACACACACACACACACATTTAAAAAAGCACACTCGTACATACATACACACACCCATACATACACACACTCGTACATACACACACTCAAACACACACACACATTTAAAAAAGCACACTTATACATACATACATACACACACTCATTCACTCTCACACATATACACACTCATACATACACACCCATACATACACACTTTCACACACATACACTCACAAAAGCACACTCATACATACATAGATACAAACATACACTCGTACATACACACACTCAAACACACACATTTAAAAAAAGCACACTCATACATACATACACACACACACACACACAAACACACACACAGACACACACATTTAAATGTGAAGCTGATTGTTGATGTTCCACAGACTGGAGGCTGCACTGCTCCAGCAGCTACAGCACAGATGGATTGTGGGTATTCATCACTCAGATCTCGTCCTGCTCTCCCTGGATGTTCTGGATGTTTCTTAACAGTGTGTTCCACTTTATGTGGGTCTCCGTTCTTATCATGTGCCAACTGTACCAGGTCAGAATACACATTGTCTGTGTGTGTGTGTTGTGTGTGTGTGTAGGGATGTGTGTATTTGACGTGTAGAGGTGTGTGTATTTTCCTTGTGTGTGTAATGGGTGTCTATTTGCTGTGTGTGTGTGTGTGTGTGTGTAGGTTTGTATGTATTTGACGTGTTTGTGTGTGTGTGTTTGTGTATTGTGTGTGTGTGTGTGTGTAGAGGGGGGGTTGTATTTGCCATGTAGGGGTGTGTGTATATGATGTGTAGGTGTGTGTGTGTAGGAGCGTGTGTATTTGACGTGTAGGTGTGTGGCTGAAGGGGTGTGTGTATTTGGCATGCAGGGCGATGTGTGTGTGTGTGTGTAGAAGGGTGTCTATTTGCCATGTAGCGGTGTGTGTGTGTGTGTGTGTGTGTGTAGCTTTGTGTGTATAGGTGAGCGTGTGTAGGCGTGTGTGTATTTGACGTGTAGTGTTTGTTTATGTGTGTAGGGGTGAGTATGTAGCTGGGGGTGTATTTGATATGTAGTTGTGTGTCTAGAGATGTGTGTGTGTATTTGACGAGTAGTGTGTGTAGGTTAGTGTGTGCAGATCACATTGTGTTAATACAATTTCACATCACACAAAAGATAAGCAGCAGAAGCCTGTAGTCATGCCAGGTGTGTGTGTGTGTGTGTGTGTGTGTGTGTGTGTGTGTGTGTGTGTGTGTGTGTGTGTGTGTGTATGTGTGTAGATTGCTGGTCTTGGCATCACCACTAACGAGCGGATGAATGCGAGACGCTACAAACACTTCAAAGTCACAGCGACGTCTATTGAGAGTCCTTTCAAGTGAGTAAGACATGCTTTAAAATGCTAATCTACTAACACACTTTGGCTCTTTCTCCATTCACTAAAACTGTGTGTGTGTGTGTGTGTGTGTGTGTGTGTGTGTGTGTGTGTGTGTGTGTGTGTGTGTGTGTGCCAGTCATGGATGTGTAAGGAACCTGATAGATTTCTTCGAGCTGCGCTGCTGTGGGCTGCTGAGGCCGACACTTGTCGACTGGACCACCCAGTACACCATTGAGTACGATCAGACATCTGGCTCGGGATACCAACTAGTCTAACCCACCGCACGCACACACACACACACACACACACACACACACAGCGTAAGTGAAGGAGTGGGGGAGGAGCCTCAGTGTGTTTAATGGGATCAACATCTATGTTCACCTGGAGCTGCTTTATCAAGAGACTGTTGTGTACCTGTACACACACACACACACACACACAGATAGAGCAGTTCAATTTGTTAGATTAATTGTTCCATGTTTGTCTTGCTTTATCTTTTCACTGACTTTTTAATACTTTGTGTGTGTGTGTGTGTGTGTGTGTGTGTGTGTGTGTGTGTGTGTGTGTGTGTGTGTGAAGCAGGGTGTGTGTGTGTGTGTGTGTGTGTGTGGGGGGGGGGTGTTTGAGTATTTTTGGGTGATAATAGACATTCTCTCAGCCCTGCCTTCACTTATAGAGTTAAGTGTATAAAGAGCAGCTCTGGGATTGGCTGTAGCATTAATGCGGTGATGAGGGAAGGGAATTTGTCCAATACCACACAATCTTGTCTGATTATTTTCTCCAGCAGCCAATCAGAGCAGTCTGAGTGAGTCATGTGATTGTCAGTATGATAGATGTAGGAGCACCACAGTGATGTGGATTTATGCATAATGTGACCATATTTATTTGAAACCTATTTAATACAACTGAAATGATATTATTTTTACTGTGTCTGTTTTAAAGTGTGTGTTTGAAAAAGAGATGGAAAAAGTATGAATGTGAACCTTTCAGTCATTTTTAAATTCAGTTATGAGGAACTGCGATGAGGCTCCGCCCACTCTTTCATGCACTGATACATTTTGCCCATCGTTAACTGATGTTCAGATGGAGCTGTTGCCTCGGTAACACTCTTCCATTTCCTGTTTGATCTCGGACTCTGATGTATAAATGTGTAAATACGGCTGAGTTTTTGTCTGTGAGATTCATTTCTGTTGTCAGTGTTTGTTTTTGCTGCTCCTCCAACTGCAGTTATTTTTACTTTCAATGGAAACGCCTGTAATTTACGCTCTGTGTGTGTGTGTGTGTGTGAGAATGTGTGAGACAGAGATCGATCAAGAAAGCGTCTTGCTGCATGAGCAACGCTCACACTAAACTCTATACAGTGAATGTTTAGTGTTTACGTTTCCTTTACTTTTAATTTTTTACATTTCAGACTGTTTGTGTGTGTGAGAGTGTTTGAGAGTGTGTATGCCTGTGTGCACATCAGCCCTGTGCATTGTGATGTATTTAAATGTTTCATATTAATAATCAGATTTTTTTGTTATTTTTGCTGGACCTGTTTTTTTCACTGGATGTAAAAAAAAAAAAACTAGAACAAAATATCAGTTACTGTAGAGAGAGAGAGAGAGAGAGAGAGTGTGTGTGTGTGTGTGTGTGTGTGTGTGTGTGTGTGTGTGTCGAAAAGCATTGTTATAATAATGAATATATTACGTCTCCTTGTCATTTTCCTCACTGTCTGTAAAATCATTTTCACCTCAAGCTTCAGCATGACTTCATTTTACTGGCTTTAATAAAAAAAAGAAAATTTAGTTGATAAGGATTTTTATTTACTGTTCTCACAGTGACCAAATTCTAAAAGCACAGACTGGGGTGTATTGGGTGGGATGTATGTAGGAGAGATCCTCCTATATAATGAAGGTGAGGTTATTGACTGAAGATCAGTTTAAAATAAAATGTTCTGAGTGGTCTAACTGTTCTGGAAATCCAACCACATGGTATCTATACCAGCAGAAAGGATCATCATGGTGTAACATAGACCATGTCCATGTCTGCTGTCTGGATTTGCCTGATTCATTCTGACACACTTCTTCTGGATGGAGTTATTTTCAATTAAAAAAGTGTGAGTACAGAGTCAACAACCCTCTTAGTGCCTAACCCTAACCCTAACCCTGTACTAATCAATATTATGGCAAGAAACTCAGTTAAGTAAAAAGAAAAGATCCA
Source organism: Silurus asotus (assembly GCA_024362625.1). NCBI lineage: Eukaryota > Metazoa > Chordata > Actinopteri > Siluriformes > Siluridae > Silurus > Silurus asotus. The sequence goes on along the minus strand of MU551646.1, from coordinate 7,146,050 downwards.
TCATTACTTTAAGAAAGGAAGGTCAGTCAATCCCAAACGTCTCAAGAACATGAAATCCCCATGTGCAGTCTCTAAAACCATCAAACTATATGCTAAAACAGGTTCTCATGACAAACAACCCAGGAAAGGAAGCTACCTCTAATGCAGAGGATGAGTTTATTAGAGTCACCTGTCTCAGATACCACTGATTTGCATAAATGCTTCTCGGGAGTTCATATGGAAGTCTTTATTTATTTATTTTTTATTTATTTACATCTGCTGTTAAAAGGAGACTGCTGGAGTCAGGCCTTCATTAAAAAGCAGCAAAAAAAAACCAAATTGTACATATATATTTATCATTTTGAAGCACAACAAGCAGAAGAGACTTGCGTGGGCCAAGAAACACAAGTAACACACTGTACTTTTTTGTTCTAACCACCGTGTCTTTGTTAGACATACATAGGGTGAACAGATGATTCCTGAATGTGTGGTTCCTACTGTGATGCATGTAGAAGGAGGTGCAATGATGTGGAGGTGCTTTGCTGGTGAAACTTTCGGTTATCTCTACTGGCTCAGGTCTTATTTGACTGATGAGCTGGTGAGTTCTCCACACTCTGAGGTAGTTTGGTGTTCCACAAGGATCTGTTTTAGGCCCACTGCTTTTCTCTTTATATCTGCTGCCTCTGCGTGAAATTATACATAAACATGGTATTCGCTTCCATTGCTATGCTAATGATACACAGTTGTATATTTCAGCAAAGCCAGATAGGAGAGATCAGCTTAACAATGTTAAGGAGTGTGTAAAGGACAGTAGACAGTGAATGCTTGATAACTTGATGACGTCAACCACAGAGGACTGATCCAGAACTTTGTGGATTGGTGCTAATGGAGCTGCCTCCAGATAAACATGGGGAAAATAAATGAACTGGTGGTGGATTTCTGTAGGCACCAACAAACTTCATTATCACCAGTGAAGATTCAGGGAAAGGACATTGTGAGAGTGGACTCTTACAAATACCAGGGTGTTCATCTGAAAAGCAAACTGGACTGGACACATAATACTGAGGTAATTTATAAGAAAGTACAGGGCAGTCTCTTTCTGCTGAGGAGACTAAGGTATTTTGGAGTGTCTAAAGGAGCGATGAAGAAGATCTTTTCTCTCTAACCCTAACCTTTTCTCTCTAACCCTAACCCTTTTCGACCAGAGCTGCTCCCAGTGAACCAGTCACCAAAATATACACTGTTGTTACTGTTTGACTGCAATAATAAAAATAAAGTTTTTTAAGCAACACGTGCTATAAAAATAATTTTAAACCGTGCAATATTAACTATGTGCAATATGTTTCATAGCTTAACTACTTGTGGTCTCTTTTTTCTTCTTTTGTATTTATACATTGTGTCTTGTAAATACTGTAGTATGTTTCTCCTTTTTTTTTTACTTTTACATATTTGCACGTTTCTTTATATTTGTTGTTGTAACAGTAAACAGTCTCTCACACACCACAGATGTAGACTAGATTCTGAAGCTCACAATGAGCAGGCAGAAGGCAGTAAGAAGTCTGGGGTTAATGTGGATAAGACAGAGGGAGTCAGTGATGGAAACATGACTGAGAAGAGAGACATTCCTGATCACCTGATCATCATCATCTTTTCTCTGCTTGTGTTCTATATGGTGGATCTTCAGTCTAAATACATTAATTAGAGAGCAAAATGTTAAATTCGTTTTGTATTAATATATTAATTAAGGCTGTCAAAATTGAAATTCATTCTAACTCCACTGTATTGATGCAGTGTGCATTTCTGTATGGCCATTTTTATAAAAAATATAAAAAAATAAATATAAAAGAGGCAAAATTAAAACCTTCAGCACAACACCTGTTGATTCACAACATCTTTTCTTTACTTAGATATAATAAATAAATAAACTTCACTGAATTTATTTTTTTTAATCAGTAAACATTTGTTTTTCTGATATGACAAGTCTCAAATCATTTTGTGGCATTTTTTCTTCATAACATCAAAGGGTTAGGATTAAGGGTTAGGGCTAGATATTAGGATTAGGGACAGAAATTAGGGTTAAGGTTAGGTTTTAGTGTTATAGATAGAAATTAGGGTTAGGGTTAGGATTTAGGGTTAGGGTTAGGGTTAGAAATTAGGGTTAAGGTTAGGTTTTAGTGTTATAGATAGAAATTAGGGTTAGGGTTAGGATTTAGGGTTAGGGTTAGGGTTAGAAATTAGGGTTAGGGTTAGGGATAGAAATTAGGGTTAAGGTTAGATTTTAGGGTTAGGGTTAGGGATATAAATTAGGGTTAGGGTTAGGAATTATGGTTAGGGTTAGGATTTAGGGTTAGGTTTAGGGATAGAAATTAGGGTTAGGGTTAGGAGGTAGGGTTAGGGTTAAGTTTTAGGGTTAGTGATAGCAATTAGAGTTAGGGTTAGGTTTTAGGGGTTAGGGTTAGGGTTAGGATTTAGGGTTAAGGTTAGGATTTAGGGTTAGGGTTAAAAATTAAGGTTAGGGATAGAAATTAGGGTTAAGATTAGGTTTTAGGGTTAGGGATAGAAATCTAGGGTTAGGGTTAGGTTTTTGGGTTTAGGTTAACGGTTAGGGTTTAGGGTTAGGGTTTAGGGTTAGGGTTGGGATTTAGGGTTAGGGTTAGGATTTAGGGTTAGGGATAGAAATTAGGGTTAGGGTTAGGTTTTAGGGTTAGGGTTAAGGGTTAGGGTTAGGGCTAAAAATTAGCGTTAGGTATAGTAATTAGGGTTAAGGTTAGGTTTTAGGGTTAGGGAAAGAAATTAGGGTTAGGGTTAGGGATAGATATTAGGGTTAGGGTAAGGTTTTAGGGTTAGGGTTAGGATTTAGGGTTAGGGTTAGGTTTTTGGTTAGGTTTGGGGTTGGGTTAGGTTAGGGTTAGGGTTAGGATTTAGGGTTAGGGTTAGGTTTTTGGTTAGGTTTGGGGTTGGGTTAGGTTAGGGTTGGGGTTGAGGTTGGGGTTAGGTTCAGGGGTTAAGGTTAGGGGTTAGGATTGGGTATAGGTTTTGATTAGGGTTGAGATTAGGGATAGGGTTAGATTCAGGGGTTGAGGTTAGGGTTAGGGATGGGGATAGGGTAAGGGATGAGGTTTAGGTTTAGGGGTAAGGGGTTGAGATTAGGGTTAGGGATGGGGGTTGAGGTTAGGGTTAGGTTTAGGGGTTAGGGTTAGGGACAGGGGTTGAGGTTAGGTTTAGGGGTTAGGGTTAGGGACAGGGGTTGATGTTAGGGTTAGAGGTTGAGGTTTAGGTTTAGGTTTAGGTTTAGGGGTTATGTTTAGGGGTTGGGGTTAGGGACAGGGGTTGAGTTATGTTTAGGGGTTGAGGTTATGTTTAGGGACGGGGGTTGGGGTTAGGATTAGGTTTAGGGGTTGAGGTTAGGTTTAGGGATAGGCATTAGGGGTTAGGGTTAGGGTCCCCAGGCCGTGGTCTCAGTCAGGACTGAGGCCAACGTTTGGCATGGGCATGTCTGGTGCCGGATTCCTGTTAATCCCATGCGTCACTTCTCATTTAATCCCCATGCATGTTTTGACCCCAATTTCTGGATCCAATTCTTTTCAGCTTGTCTTCGGGCATTTCGGGACCAGTTCCTGTTGTGTTGAAGTCCCATGAATCTTATTTCTTTGAAACCATGTTTTAGGAAGTGCTGTACGATCCAAGTGTGTGCCTCCTTTCCCTTCCTGATATTATAAAAATGTTGAGTCGTTCTCATTGATAGAGCATTTCCCATTTCCCCTACATATTTTAAATTGCATTTATTACAATAAAGTAAAAATAAACACAATTGGAAACTCGTAGACTTAAGTTGGGTCTGAGTACAAAATTTTCCTTGGTGTTAGGATTACTAACGTGGCATTTGGGTTGAAATGTATGCTTTGTCCCTTTTCGAGTTCTATCTGTCCACATTGGAAGTAACTTACTTTTAACTAATAAGTCCTTTAAATTGCAATTTTTCTTATAGGCCGAAATGACTCGGCAAAATTTACCCTTCCGTCATGAATTTGTCAACATTTTCTTTGATTCTCCTGTTTAAAAGTGTACTACTAGTCGAGAATGTGGATACAAGAGGGATGATTTGAGTGTTTTCTGATGGGGTCTGTTTATTCTGCTTTATGAAGGTCAGGAATCTTTTCAGGCAAGTCCTTAGAAAAGACCGGGAATATCCCCTTTTCTTGAGCGACCCAAATAGGATTTTGGTGGCTTTCCAAAAATCCTCAGCCCTAGAGCATATCCTATGGAATCTCAGCAGTTGAGACTTTACAATGCCCTTAAAGGTGTGTTTTGGGTGAAATTTCCCCTTATGTAGAAGTGCGTTGGTGTCTGTGTCCTTAAAGTAGACCCTAAATTGTAATTGTTGCGTTTCTAGGAAATCTTCCCCTTTGAATGTGATTGTGTTCAAGAAGCTAATTTCAGATGAGTGTATGGTGTACTTGACCCGTATGGATTTATTAAACTGGTTGAGATGGTTAATACATTTTTCAAATTCCGGTTTGGACTCAGTCCAGACACCCCAGATGTCGTCCAAGAATCTGTAATAGTGTAGAGGTTTAACAGGCCAGGGAAGCTTGTGCTTCCTCCTCCTATTTTGCCATGAAAATGTTGGCGTAAGAGGGAGCAAATCGTTTGCCCATAGCTGTTCCTTTAATTTGTAAGAAGTGTTCCGAATTGAACTCAAAATCATTAAGCTCCAAATTGATTTTTAACAAATCCAATAGATATTTGTCAGGTCTGTTTCTACTGGGGTATCTGGTGAACCATTCCCAAATGGCTTCAATTCCTACTGATGTATCTATGTTGGTGTATAAGCTGTCTATGTCTATGGTGAACAATAGACAATGCAGTGTTCGAAATTTGTCCACAAAGTCGTAAGTGTCCTTAATGTAACTAGGGTGTCGGGTACTGAGGGGGTTCAGGAAGTGTTCAATATATTCCGCTGTAGCATATGTGTCGCTACCGCAGTCGGAGACAATGGGGCGGCCCGGGGGCATTTCGAACGGGATGCTCCATGTTTTAGGGTCCTTATGGATCTTGGGAAGGAGGTAAAAAGTCTCTGCCGTGGATTGTCCAGTCCCAACAGGTAAGTGACTTGCCTTTGGTTTATAAAACCACCTTTTTTCAATTTTACTAGTATTTTCCAAATCTCTGGACCTGTTGTTTGGAATAAAGGTTCGTCTAGTTTCTGATAGTAGCACGACTGATTTAATTGGCAGTAAGCTTCCTAAATATAGGATGCTCTATCCATAATTACTACCGCACTGCCTTTATCTGCCGGTTTAATGATCACGTTTCTGTTCTTTTGGAGTTGGGTTAAAGCCTGTTTTTCCGGGATAGTAAGGTTTTCGTTTTTGCGAATATTTCCACAAAAGGTTTTTAAATGCATATCTATCGGCCCTGATTACTTTTCTGACTTTTTTTACATGGCTTTAGGAGTGAAGGGAAGAGGCTCTGCTCCTCCCCTGTATTTGAAATGAGACAGTAACAACAGTTTTCTGTGATACAGTTGCATGTCGATTTGCACAGAGTTGTTTTTTTCGTGTCCCTGTTAATTTTTGGTGTGGGGATAAACGCTAAGCCCTTGTTTAAAACCTTGTATTGGTCTTTTGTTGGTCTGAAGTGTTTTGAAAGATTTATAACAGGTGGTTACACCAGTGTTCCAACATCGCTTTGGCACAATTTGGCGTCCAGTAAATTTGATCCTGGCTGACCTGGAACTGGATATCTGGTAGCAGAGGTAAGTATGGCATGTTTCTTTTAATGTGTGCATTTAATCCCATTAACACCGTCTTTTCTTCCTTTTTTAGGTTTTGGCTGTAATTTATCAGGGGGATCCATATAGCAGCTCGAGGAAACCGAGATTTTGTTGCCTTTATGGTCCTCTGGAGTTGTTTTTTTGTCCCCTGTGGTTTATACCAAATGCCAGAATAATTATATCCACCTTAGTTTGTGTGCTGGGTTAGGGTTAGTAACCCAGAGTGATTATAAATAAATAAATAGTAAATCGGTAAGGGATACTAAATAAACATGAAGGAGAAATTTATTGACTGAATTCGGGAAAAAAAAACATTAATAATTAAATAAATATGTATATTTATTTTATTTTCTGAATGTGAGAAATGTATTTGGTCGTTACTGAGCGTGTCTCCTTTAAGAGAGTGTGAGATTTTGACAAATGAAGTGAGAGGACTCATTGCCGAGGAATGACTCAGACACAGCGTGAAAAAAAAAAAAGGAATACTAAGGATTGTTGGAGATTTCAGAAAGAAAAAAAACGCGTTTGGGAATAAAAAAATAAAAAAATAAAAAATATAGAAGGAAATTCTAGTAAAATGTTAGTTTAGTCTTTTTTTGTTGAATTGGTTAAAGTTTGGATTTGGCAACAACACGGACTAAGTTTGTTACCACATGGAACAAGATCGCGAGCCACCCAACAGACCTTGAGTGAAACGAGGATATCTGAGGACTTTAGTGGATTTACTACTTTGTTTTCCTGGATTCAAAAAATAATATAATAAAAAAAAGAAAAAGAGGAAGAATTGCATAGAACGACAGATTGACCTGACATTGAACTGTTCGGTTGTTTCCCTGAATCATTTGTGGACTATATTTTTTCTGGTCAGCATAACGGTAGGCCTGAGCTGTTCCTCTAACATCACTGCGGTAGGCCTGAGCTGTTCCTCTATCATCACTCCGATAGGCCTGAACTGTTCCTCTAACATCACTCCGGTAGGCCTGAACTGTTCCTCTAACATCACTCCGGTAAGGACAAACTGTTCGCTTCGAATCAAAAGACTGGTGTTTGAAAGGAAAGAGATCTATCGAATTTATGCATTACAATTGTTTAATTTATTGACTGTTGAATTGTGTGGCATTATTATTTACTCCACTTGATTGCTCATTACAGTTTAAGGTTAAGGGTCATTGTGATTATTGGCGGTTTTTTTTATGTTTTTTTCTTTGTTTTCTTTTCACATACATTGTTAAATTGAGTCCTATATCTTGCTGGTTACAAGAATGTTTTTTTTGCCCATTTTAAATGTTCTATCCAAGTTTAGAGTTATTGGGATTATAAAAGGTGTGATTTAAACTAGGAAGGATTTCTCAAATTCTAAATTTAGTTCAAGGTAAAACAGTTGAGGTTAAATAGGTTCAAAGTAAAATTAGATTGACTTAGATTAAAAAGAGAATAAATCTTAACATAAATATAAAAAAGAAATAAATATAGAGACTAATTTGGTTAATTCTATTTGCATTCTTTAAAGAATAAGTGATCTGAGTTTATAGAATTCTTTATTTTCTTTATTTTGTGTTTCTGCTAAAAGAGAAGCATTAATTGGTTTCTTATTTAATTTTCTCTTCACTACAATATAATATCTTTATTATAATTTAACCTTATCATTGTTGTCTGTCTGATTATTTAGTCTCTCACTGCTGCTCCCTCCGAATCTAGAATACTGGTCCATGTTACCCTCTGTCTAATTCACCTGGGCATTTAAATAAGCCACAAGGTGCTGACTAACTTGAAGGGGCGTTACACTGGCTCTAGAAATGAATGCCTCCGCATGCCTGAATGTGGCCCCTGGGTAACTATCAATTTGTAGGTCCTCCAGGTCATATGGAGGAATCCTACTCAAATTTGAGTCACCCACAATACACCACTTTTTTCTGGCACAAAACATCAAACTTACCATTTTTCTAGAAACATTTAAATGTCTGGTAGCTTTAAACACTCTAGGCAATGGAGCTGGCATTACAATTGGGGTCAATTGGGGCCCAGGTAGAGGGCTTTGCTCTACATCCTGATCAGAGATGCATAGCAGGGAGTCCACCGATAGATCACCGGCTGTAGCTACTTGAATGTTCTGGTCAGTTTCCTGGTCGAGTTGGGGATTGTATGTTTCACTACCACCGGATTTTGTCTTTTAGGTACTGTTTGATTAACCAACCTAATGGATCTTTTGGGGGCTCTTTGTGGTAGTGGTGTAGGTGATGCAAAGTTGTATTGCTGAGGGGATGTTGTAATGGGGCTCGGTGTAGGGGAGTGGCCATTACTATTAAGGGGAAAAGATTCTGTGGCATTTGGCATCTCCTCAACCCCTTCCTGAGGGCCCCTGTCAACTGGTGGAAGGGCTTCATTTGCTTGGGCTGCTAGTGAGGTAAACAGTGTCTTTACTTCCTCAATAGGCTGTCATGTGTCTTTTTTTGAATTTGTTTTGGTACCATTTTGTGGCAATTGCAAAAGTCAACCACCATCAGATCAGTCAGACCTTCTCCTTCCTCAACAATGCACTGCGCATAATGGTCCTGCAAAATTAACCTGGTTGTGTAGGTCCAGTTCTTTGCATTTCCCTCTATCAAGGTTTTGGGTTAGGGCTTAGGGTTAGGGTTAGGGTTAGGGATTAGGGTTAGGGGTTAGGGTTCGGTTTATATAGACTTTCATCAGGCTTAGACTTACCATTTTCTTTTCCTTTTTCCATTTTCCAAACTGGCTTTGCATTTTCCCATGTTGGCTTCAATCCCCCTTCACGAGATGCTCCGTTCTCCAAGTGATTGGGTCTTCGCTATTTAGCGCTTAGCCAATTAGCTTCCTTTCTCAGTTTTTTCTTTTTCTCTTTCCTTAATTTTTTCAGTTCCTCTTTCCATTTTCTAAACTGGTTTACATTTTCCCCTTTTGGCTTTAATCTTTTTTCACGCGATGCTCTGATTTTCCAGTGATTGGGTCTTTGCTCTTTAGCGCTTAGCCCAGTAGCTTCCTTTCTCAGTTTTTTTCTTTTTCTCTTTTTCGCGTTCCTTCTTTTGTTCAAATTTGATCTGATGGCACCCCCAAATGGCACTGGTTAAAATGGCACCCCCAAACTCAGTGCTCATTGAACATTCCACTTTCTTAGATAATTTTTCTAATAATTGCCACTCATGCCATGAAATTTAAACTATTGGCACCCCCAGACAGCACTGCTCAAAAACATTGGCACCCCCATACTCAGTGCTGTTTCAAACTCACTCGTTTTTCTAGTTTTCTCGGTCCATCATCAGGCTTAGACTCTCCATTGCCTTTTCCTTTTTCCAAACTGGCTTTACTTTTCCCATCATTTTCTTTTCCGTTTTCCAAAACTGGCTTTACTCTTCAGGAAATATGTGTTAGGGTTAGGGGTTAGGGTTAGGGGTTAGGGTTAGGGTCAGGGTCAGGGTCAGGGGGTTATAGGGTTAGGGTTAGGGGTAGGGGTAGGGGTAGGGTTAGGGTTAGGGTTAGGGGTTAGGTTTAGGGTTAGGGTGGGGTAGGGGTAGGGGTAGGGGTAGGGT